>DWKA01001557.1:0-12174 GCA_018249155.1 Panoquina ocola ocola | reverse complement strand
GCAATTATTTCACGGCAGAAATAGGTGGGGCGGTGGTCCTTCCCCGGGCGAACCTTAATGGTTCTACCACCTATCTATTACCTATAACTAAAATGCTATTCTTGGGGCGTAGACAAAACACTCTTTTTTCGGATGTCTAGTTGAGACGAACTTTTCTTGGGGTCTAGACTAAACACTTTTCTGGAGGCTTGGATAAATAATTTTCTGGGGGCCTAAACAAAACACTTCATTTAGGGACTAAACAAGACACTTTATTGCAACCAACTAAGGCTAAGAAACACTTACAACATTCTAATAATTATGATACGATTTAGACCTATGACTCATAAGCACTCCCTCAACACACAGCTACGAGGTAATGCTGTCGTGCTGGGCAGCGCGCGCTCGTTCCCGCCCGACCTTCGCGCAGCTACACGCGCGGCTCGACGCGCTGCTCGCCGCGTGCGCGCCGCACTACCTGCCGCTGGCGCTGCCCGCCGACCCCGAGCCGCTCGCCGCGCCGCTCGCCGCGCCGCAGGCCGTGCCCCCCGCCGCGCAGCCTGCCGCCTACAGATATGTGCGGATGCTGTTCAGGTAAAGCACTTTGTATGCTCTTACTAAAGTCATGTTTGTTGTGAGGATTATAGAATATTTTGTTCGTACGGTTCGCATATGTACCTACCTATCGCTTATGTTAGGACCAGTGGTAAAACGTTAGCATACTGCTTACTTATCTGATAATAAATAGGTAACAACGCACTTTATATTGTCTCTTATAAATAAATAAAAAATCTCAGACAATCCTGCATAGGTACCTAACTATATGAGGGGTCTCCAACATTTATCTTAATCTACTTGAGTCTTGAAGCCCCCTTTGGAGAACGTAATTAAGTTGTATTTTATGACTGCCAGTTCCAGGAGCGAACGCGTATGGGGGCGCGGGCGCAGCTACGAGTGGCCGACGTGCACGGCCAAGCGCAACCACTACACCGCGCGCCCCGCGCCGCTGCTGTGAGTGACGTAGCTCCTACTTAGTAGTGGACTAGAACGCTTGGATCACTCTCCTGAAACGAGAGGACTGATAATTAGATGACGTCAGAAGCGACGTCATATCTCGCCAGGTCGTCACGCTACTGTGAACTCTGAGCATATGGCTACAGCTGGCGAAATTATAGCAGACCGAGCAGTCTTCATGATACTGTGAGCTCTGATCGGCTAATTAAACATATGTAGCTAGCGAAATTATACATAAAGTCAATGAAGAATTTATTAAAGCTCTCTGACACTTGGGCGGTGCTCTTCTGAGATAAGAGGTCGTGGGTTTGTGTGACCTATGTGAGGACGTCATATCGACAAGAAGTCGACGGCATATCGGCAAGAAGTCGACGGCATTTCGACAAGAAGTCGACGGCATATCGGTAGTCAGGGTTCGATGACAGTGTAATCAGCTGGTATGACAATGTTGATGCTACAAGACTATTTTTAGGCTTAAAGCCACAAAGCTGCCACTGAAGCTGTCATGTCTCTGCATGTAACTTGATCATATTGATCAGCAGTGAGTTATGGCTATATTATTTTGTTATATTATTATACTGTCATCAAGTAAGTTCATTAGGTATTCTTAGTTAACTGTTCTGTGGACAGATACATATTATGACAAATGTACTGATTTTGACTATTGTTGAATTAGATGCGTTTGATATTGATACGAAAAGTAGAATATGCAGTAAACACGTAAAATTAAATGTCTGTTATTAGCTAAGTCATTGAGTAGGTATACCAATGATCTTCAAAGCGCATTTGATAAAACAAATACAATTTTATACAATAATATCATGAACATGAAACAGGGTAATTATTATTTATGTATAGTCTGTATTCTTTATGTATTTTTGTATTATAATTTAAATTATTATTAAATGATATAATTTATATTGATAGTTTCATTTATAATCATTCGATGGGTGCCAAGTTGGACTTCCTGAGAAAATATTTATGTGACAGAGTTTTTTTGTTGTTTGTAATGTGTAAATCTTTATTTTTAAATGTAAGTAAATATCCGGTCACTGTTCCGGATATCTCTTTTAGGATCTACCCACTCAACGGCACGTTCAGGATGTGTACTGACGTCATCAACTTATCTATCAACAAAGGCGATGTGTTTGATTGACGACATGCTGACATAGAGATTTATGATAAAGAAATAATAATAATCTGCCACTTTTTCTCAAATCGGTATATTTTTTTATCGATAGTCAAGTGATGCGTCACTAACGTTGTTTTACTGCATTACCAAATCTAGATTAACTCTAAATGACTCATTCTAATGACTAAAGCTTACTATAAATTAGATGATTATTATGATAAGAGTACTTGGAACTTAATTTTATATTTTTATAGAAGACATTTTATAAGCCCTTTTATATGCCCTTTATAAACTGTAAGTAGGAAAAAAAATCTCGGTAGTTTCTTGCCGCTTCTTCTCCCGAGACCGCTCACGGTAGGGATTTGTGGAAGCGATGGCGTAGTTGACTTTCGAAAACAGTTTGTAAGAACCAAGTTCGAATAAAATTTGACTTTGACTTTGAAACTACATTTAAACCGCTTTACAGCCCCGACCGGAGCCCGGAGGTGGTGACGGGGGACGTGTCGTGCTCGCCGCAGTACGTGACGCTGGTGCGCGGCGCCGCGCCCGCCAGGCCGCCGGACGCGGACGACGTGTGCGGCAACCCCACCGCCGGCAAGACCATCGTCCGCCCGCCCGACCTCGCCGACACTCGGAGTCAGTACATACTTGTTAATGGTTAGGCCAAGCAACTTGGCCAGGCGGAAAAGAGACAAATAGATGCGCAAAAGTTCGTTTTTTAGGTACCGAGCCAATCACGATTCCCCGATGCCTAAAAACGACTTCTGCACATCTATTTGTCTCTTTCTTTCGGCTGGCCAAGTTCCATGGGCTAACCAATACTTACAAAAACAAGTCAAATCAAAGTTATTTACCTATATAGATATTACAGATATACTTTTCCATCAATTTTTAATTTACCACCAAATAATACTAAAGCTTACAGTGATTTCGGTTTCGGCGATCTTGGTATACAATTATTATTTGGATCCTTTTATTATCCCGATATACAAATATTGATAAACATAGAATTGATTTGTACAGTTATTTTCGGCAATTACTAAATATTAAAACACTTTCACCATCTACAAGTCCTATAATGTTAAATAAGTATATAATCTAATTTAAATTTAAATATTATAATCGGTCAATTTAACTGAAATACTACCAGAGTGATTGACATCATGCCTCAGTAAGTAAGGCGGTGCGAGATATTGACAATATAATTATAATAATTGTTGTGTCCAACAGGCTCCCCCGGCCCAGGCGGGCCCGGCGGTCCCCCGAGCTCGCTGCACTACGCGGCGCTGGACCTGGAGCCGCGCAAGCCGCCCGCCGCGCCCGCCGCCAGCCTCTACACGCAGATCGACTTCCGCCGCAGCGAGCAGATGCAGGCCGACGCCACGTAGCGACACACTGTACCACCTCACACACAAACATACACACACACACACACTGTATGTATACACAACCAGTAGTTTGACTCTATATAAACGGACGAAACGATGGCCGCACACATCAGCATGGTTCGATGTTCGAATGTTCGTGTATAAACGATCCTTGCATGTGTGCGCACCGATTCGTCCTTTTGTACGGAGTTAAACTACTGGTTGTCTATAGTGACCTCACACACGATGACGGACATGTAACAGCTAACACCTGGAGTTACGCGCGTTACCGATTTACTATTAATCCACGGTGTATTGAGTTAGTATTATAAGTAACAACTAATGTAAAACTGTACTTTTGACAGTTGCTAGGTAATTAACTAAAGATTGTGGACAGATAGTGGATAGGTACGGCCTTTGGATCACGCAGGTTTATAGTTAAGATCGATGTCGACTTTCGCCTAGACGGTTGGTATTGCTCTTTCTGATTCGATCAAATTCAGTTACGTAAGTAGTTCAATTGAAAGCCTACGCTTAAATATGCGTGCGGAGATTGCGTACCGTAGTCGGTAGTACATACTGAGTTAGAAAGGAACTATGAGATTCGTTCTGTCACTTTCGTTTACGCAGTCGATCGTAGTAATACTCCAAAGCGGATACATAATCTATAACAAGTAACGCCTTATGAACGTATACCGACTTGAAGCATGATTTAGATGCACATTTAAACAAATAGTGGATCGTGACGTAACGTGTACAAACATTAGCTAATAACGTTTCGGATGTAGTTAGATCAGATTCATAAAGAAAATTAAAAATGTTGCCATGCGATTTTTTTATTAATATAAAAGCATACTAGCTAGATAAATCTCAACGTCAAATAACACAAAATATGAGTTAAAACACTTCAAAATAAAAATAATGGTACCGCTACACGTAAAATGTATTGGTTCTATGAAATGATCAAAGAGTTAGTACTTTGTATTGTGGTCTATATACTTGTTAGGTCCCCTAATCTAAAGGCTATAGAAACGTGCATCTGAAAATTAAAAATATCGGATCACTAAACATTCGAGACGGAATTTCAACATTTTGAATACACATATTAAGAGTGTGTATAAATCCCTTTAGAACGAGTACGTTTGACTAGCCAACTGTTATAAACGATATAATAATACATATTTGGTGTCAATCGTATTAAGATTTGTTGTACTATAAATTTTGAAATTGTCACCTCGATATTGTACGCTTGTAAGACGATCTCGGATGATCCCTGCGGGGTAACGATTGTACAATCGGGACCGCTTTCTCACGGAATGTGACGGTAGACCAACTATTTCAATTACATCTCATAAAAAAACTGAATTGACGAAACGTGCAATTATGTCGAACGAATTCCAAGTAGGAAAACTGCACTCCGGTCCGGTAGAACGTCGGACCGGAGGTCGGAACGTACATACGGGTCCTTAACTGCCGCCTGTTATAGGGTAGGACTAATTACTGAAATCAAAAAAGTTCTTAGTTGTCTTAAAATTGTAACTATAGTTTTGTGCATACGATAATTGATTTTGTTTATAGGTGAATTAACTACCAGAGATTATATGAAATGGCATTTTTTTATAAATACAATTAAATTCTATTTACATGCAAAGTTGATGATTTAGAAATAGGTGTAACATTTTTTATTGTATTTTGAGACAGCTAAGGAAGAATATATACAGTTGTTATTGTAGGGTAGTTAACTAACAATTAACATGTTGTGCCCTTATTATATTAATGTCCTCGTTGATAACAACATTTTTACATTAATTGTTAAATGTACGCGCGTCTTTTAGATATTAAATGTGAAGGTTTGGGACGGAACGGAGACGGATACAACGGAAGATTTGTTTACCATTTACGGTTGAGGAGAAAAAGGTTTTGCGATTTATAGATTCTCGACTTTATTGTACGTAGCATTAGGGGCGATGTTTGCTTTAACTTTAAATGCGGGAAAATGGAACTTGAAAGGATATGAGTGAGTTTTTATATAAGAAAAAAAAATCATGCTAATAAAAAAAGTCGAGGTGTTATGTAAACTGGGTGTCGATTTCTCCACGCTTCGGTTGGGTTCGTTTTATTTGTAAATACATTTTAATAGCTTGCATGCGTCTTTGCTGTATGATACGGATAATTGAGAGGTCTATGTATCGTGGTCTTACCATCATAATTATTATGGTACGGTGATGGTAGAGTCTCTTAACATCGTATTTAGGAAATCGTATGCAATAGTACTTTCAGAGAGTCTTAGCAACTACATGTAATGAGCAAAAGTACTTTTAAATAAATATACAATTTTCAATATATCTAATCGAAAGTTCAATATTTGCGTTCAAAATCACTTGGGCATTGTAATATCGCCTTTAGAGTATAATAAAATTATGATAGAAATATACTAGGGTCTATCTGTTGTCTTCGACTCCACGCCCTAGCGCCCAAGAAACATGAAATTAACTCTGTCACACCGTTGCTTAAGTCATTCAAGCTGTAGGGTGTTATACCAACCCTTAGTAACATCTTTTAGAACGCTCAAGTTATAGAAACTTGAGGAAGTTTGTCTAGAATGGTTGCTTTGGAGATTATATAGAACATCATACGGATACAAAGTTATATTCGTAGGTAAGCCACGAAAAGACAAGAAAATAGCAATATGCATGCATTTATTGATTTCTTACTAGCAGTCTGTCAGCCTGTGAGCGAATATGTGTCAACGCAAACTGCGCACTTCAAGTTCGATAGGGAGATTCAACATTCGCCTTTCAATGTATAAGATGTATTAACACTAATTCAAACTTCATCACTATGCCTAATGATGTTCTTAACTGGACTAGATTTCGTATTTACCCACTAGTAAGGCTCGGAGTACACTGGTCGCTTGCTTAGTGATTACATGAATCTGTTCGATATGTACAAACTGTACCCGAATAAGTATCGTATAATTTGGCGGCACAACGACCCGTCGTATTCGGGGCTAATTGAATAGGAGGAGTAGTTAGTTACACTCTTTACTACTAACTTAGGTAGTCGACCTGAAAATATTCAAAAGATAGACCCGGAATATAAATATTATGTGGCAATGGAGTACGCTTACCACAGGTAACGGAGAAAAAAATAGTTTAATGTAAGTAATAAAATAAAAATATATACATTTATAATAATTAAATACATGTTCAAGGTAAAATGCAACGGTTGTGAGAGAGGCCTAATGTAGTAGACAGTTGATTTTACGCTCCCTACCGGTAATACTGCCTAATGTGTTCGTAGGTTACTATGTGCTATGTTCGACTACTGTGCAATTTTTACCACGCGTTTATTAAAATAATAATAATGATTAAGTTATGTGTACACTGTTATCGTTTGTTGTTGGCCTGCGGACCTGCGATTGACTGGTTGTTGTCGTTGTCGAGATATTATATATTTACGTGTTGAACACTGGTACGATTCTGTTATAGAAAAGCATTTTTTTTTGTTATTCAAAAACGAATAAATGTTATTTGGTTATTTGCATGGAGATAAGTATTTTTGCCGTCTGCTGCAAATGTTGTGTGCCAAATTGCTTTCTTTTTTGTACGAATATCTAATGTAAAAGTAAGGAGTGCCTCAGGGCACCGTTTGGCGCCAGTGATGTTTATACTAGAAAATGTGTTCCTTATGAGTTCTATATTTATACCGAATGCGTAACAAGAACCAGTCGAGTCCAGGGACAAATTGCATCCCGAGCTTGCCCTTTACGTTAAGAAGTCGGTTCCCCAGTGAGAGCTTGCCCAGTTTCTGTTACTGTGCCCAGTGTAATTCTCGTTTCGTTTTTGGAGATTTTGTCGTTTTATTAAAGGCTTACTATTTTGTTGGGCGCCGCGGAAGGTTTTTGAACGGTTGTAAAAGCAATAGGTTTGCGTTTGACGCGGTACCGATGTAGAGTTCGTGCGTTTGACGCTCAAGAGAAATGTAATTTCTGGAGAAACGTGTTATGTGAATCCATTGTTTATGTTTTTTTTTCTTATCATTCGTTTAGTTACTCGCTTAAGTTTATATTTTAAATCATTATTTAATTGTTAGAATCGGTTTAGTAGGACGTATCGATATTCGTTGTTATATTTTCGTCAAACGAAATTATCCTTGTGGAATTACATTAATTACGTATTATTCCTTTTTTATGTTTTAATTTGTCGAGTTTACAAATTTTTGAAGGCGGTAGTTGTTAAATTAGTTATTTTAGCTCGCGCCCGTGACGGTCGCCGCGCTCGATCGTTTCCGTAGACGTAGCTTGTGTTCGTTCGGCTTCTGTTGCCCGCATTGATTTGTGTTCATTTTGGTGAATAATTTAGTTGTTTCGGGTGAGACCCGCTCGCGTGTTCGTGTTCATGTTCGAATGTGATTTGGACGAGGCAAAAACCTTCTGCTTGGTCGCGTCGCGCGACGCGCACCGCCGCGCTATGTACGTAAGTCATGTGTTCAAAACGGAGAACTTTTATTTCATATTACCACTGTTTACAAGAAAAATAAATGAATATATAAATATTTTGCAACGATGTTGAGATTTTAAACACGTAGGTGGATTATTATAATTAGTTGTACTCGATCGTTCTACCGTAACATAGCCGCGCCAGAACTATTTACATGTAGATAGGGTTCGTTTTTGCTCGTATCGTGTTTCAAGAGTTTTGCAATAATAGTCTATTCCGTAAGTAAAAGTTATCTAAAGCGACTTAGAAAAATATATTAAAACAAATAATGTTATAGGTAGGTTAGTGGAGTCGTTCACCGATGTTTGTTTACCGACTACTTTCATAGACGTATATAGATTTAAGCGGATGTAACAGTGACATTATTTAACGTAGTTCCATAGAGTACGTCCAGCGCGCGCGAGGGACGGCGGTCCCCTTACGTTCGTTCACACGCCCGTTGTCGGATCGTCGCGAGGGATGAGCGGAGGCGGATGTTACATTCCGGCGTTTGAAGCGATTTCACTAGTCTCGTGTGTTCAGTACTTCCTAATGATACGATAGCTTAATGGATCGACGGTCGCGGTCGCGGTCGACACGGAGGAACGTCTTGAGAAGTGATGGGACCTGTGTAACTAATGCCTGACTGAGTTAACACCAAATTTTTTATATAAAAAAGTAAAATGTTATTTATTACGAATTCCCGCGTAAGTGTTGACGGGCCGGGAGGGGGCTGCAGCGTCGTTTGTGTAACTATAAATTATTGTTGGCGGCCCGCGGGCCCGCTGGAGCCCCCTCCCCCCTTGTAAATTGCAGTGTAACAAATAACTTGTTAGCTTTAAGGAATGTAACGAAGGCGAAGCTTGCGCGCTGCGTCTCCGCACAGAGTACGCACCCCGCAGAGGTACACCGTCAGCCTCTGCGGGCTACGTACTCTGTGACGCCCCTTGTATGCCAAGCGGCCGTAGATTGTGTTTGTATAGAATTCTCTATTGGGAATGTGTCAGAGTTCCAAACGGTTTTACAATAGGTTCGAGTTGTTGATATAGTTCTGAAATGTGGACGGTGTATGTTCGAGACGGTATTTCAATGTAGTACAATTTGGCAAAGCCATTGTTTTTTTTTCGTTCGTAAATTACATTAATATTTGTGTATCGCACGCTTAGTTACCACCCGTGTTAAGTTATTATGGACATTCATTACCGCCGAATGTAATATTTAAATATAATTTTAGTCAATAGCGATTGGTCGACGCGATCACTAAGCGTGCGATGTGTCGGTGGGTCGCCCTCGGTACGAGCCTCGTGTGTTGTTACGTATCGTCCGCCGCTGCGGGCTGGGGCCGCATTGATAGGTCATGTTTATTATAAATAATAGACGCATCGTTGCTGCTTCTGTCAGAGGAATGTCTAAACATTGTTAGCTCTATTACCATATAGCCAAACTCGATGAAAAGTCAAACTTTGTAATTGATACGTTTTAGTGTTTAGATTATAATATTAATGCCGCTGGGTTAATGCCGAGCGCGAGACGGTCATGAGATGACTACAGATGTTAACGATTAGTTAATATAGAAACTGAAAATTTAAAGCCTAAAAGCTTTTGCTAGAAAATGTTAGAAAATAATTTTAGACGTAGCCTCGTGACGCGAGCGCGGTGCCGCAGCGAGCCCAGCCCCCGCGACGGTGGTAAGCTAGTGTACGCAGATAGTAGCACCTCGCAGTATGTAACTATTTAGATATACATTATATATTAATACTGTAGCATATACGTTTAATATTATTCCACTTAGTTGTAACTCGTGTTGAGTTGACGCACTAGCGGTAGGCAGACGGTGTGTCGTGGATCGGTGAGAGAATCTCCTTTTAAAATATGCCATCCGACCGTCCGCCATTTTATTTATCAATGTAACGAAGCGATTCAAGCACAAAATTATACGAGTAATATTTCCCGCGCCGTTATGAAGGTCACAAAGTTGATTGCGAAAAGAAAAAATATGTAAATTCGAAAGCATATTCTAAAAGGAGCTTTCGGCTTCATTTGCATCGGCGGGACGTCTCTCGCCGCGAGATGGCGCCGGCGGCCCTCGCCTGCCATGGCACATGACAAACGGAGTTCCATGATATCTATACTAGTCCCATTGCAAGTTAAATAGATGTTGCATAAAATAATGTTCCTGTAATGGCATAACATAGTGGTTTTATAATGTTAATGGTTAGGTTTAATGTAACTGTAGGGGATTGATGTTGCACGATCCAAGTGGTGGCAGCGGTGCGGCTGCACGCACGGTAGCGGTCACCAGCGGCGCCACACTGACGGTGTTCTGTTGTGTTTGAAGAAATTATATTTTTTTACAAATGGTGCTACTGTTTTGTGTTTTAGTCAATAATAGCTTGACCGCTCCAGTACTGCCATCGTATATAGCGCGAGGACAGGCGGGCGCGTTGTGAACGCTCCCGCCCATATCACAATCGATCTTAGATTATAGTGAGCATCACTCCACAAACATATGGTAAATTTAGGTGTACTTTAGCTTTTGTAACTCGCAAGTGTTGTTCGCGAGTGGCGTTCAGTCGTCGGATGTTGACGGGTCACGGGCACGTGGGTCGTCGGAACACCTTTGATTGAAGGTTTTTTTTAAAGCGCGCGCTGTGTCGCAAGTGCGAGCGTGCGCGTGGCCCGGCGCCACTCGGCCGCCGCGTGCGCGGTGCGGCGCGGCCGGTGGGCGATGTTGCGTTTATTGAATTTCTAATTCTAATTTTTTGGTACGTTACACTTTGTTTACTTTCATATTATGATTATATTGTAAATAAAAATAAAAGCTTTGGATTTGCGTGCTTGTTTAATTGAACAGAATCCCCATCGATTATGAAATATGCCCTTTGAGTGACCATTACTGTTATGCTACTGAGTGTTGAATTTGCATATTTTACTACAAAAAATTAACTTACTTTACTACTAATAAAAATACTACTAAAACTAAAAATAATTAAAAGCATAAGACAAAATATTTTTACGTAACGGTAGTGTAGGTACGTGTGCCTACTCACATACAATAATTGTTATATTTATGCAATCGTATTTCAATATTTGCAGTTCGGTCCGATGTGAGCCATTAATCAATTTTATTGCGTACAATCCTGGGATGGAAGTACTCTTTTTGCATGCAGATGTCGTTAAATTATGTTAGTGTATGTTCTATTTTAATCTTTACTAATAAAGCTGAAGAGTTTGTTTGTTTGTTTGATTGAACGCGCTAATCTCAGGAACTACTGGTCCGATTTCAAAAATCTTTTAGTGTTAGATAACCTATTTATCGAGGAAGGCTCTATAACATCACGCTAAGATGAATAGGAGTTTTTTTTTTCCGAAGCGAAGCGAGGGCGGGCCACTAGTCCATAAACGGATGGGTGACCGCCTTAGCACTTTTTTACTTTGGAGGGCAAACAAAGCCGTCGGCCCCCCTTTGTTAACGTAAGGCAGTAGTTGAGCCAAGCACAAGACCTGGTACCTTCAAATACTACGACTAATCTATCAATCCGCAAGGAAGCAGCGAGGTGGAGTACATTATGGGCCTCCTCAGTTTTGTGAAGGGTCCCGTGTCCTGTAATGGGAAATTAATGGGTTGAAGCCTGCTCGTTAGTAGGAAAATGTAGACACAAATATGTTTATCATTTTCCGCGTATCGTACCTGTATCCTGCGGCGTACGCGACCAGCCGAGCTAATTAGAGAAAGTACAGTAACTTGTCGACTGAGTGCTCGGATTTGTGTCTGTGCGTAACATTGAAACGATTACACGGCCGCCCGGCCGGTCGGGCGTTCCCCGAGGTCCGGTTCTCACGTTTATCCTTACTTGAGCCCAGATTATAAAATATTACTGTAAACTGAAACTAGTTTAGTGCGTTTAGTTCATATACCTACCTAAACTTATAAGTACCTAACTATTAAAGGAACTGAAGTGGGTTATCGTATGGCGTGGCGTACCCAGGGGGGTCAGATGTTGCAGCTGTTACCCCCATCCTCCCTTGAATTCGCATATCTTGCTTCCCTTCCTCAAGGGGAAAAGACAGATTTGCTCCCTGCTCTATGAAAATAAATGCTGCTTATCGAAGCTTTGCGGGGGGGGGGGGGGGGGGATAAAGTAGGGATATGGGGTTTTATTTTTACCCTTTTCAAATTTGTGGTTTTTGTATCTATTTT
>DWKA01001556.1:0-12176 GCA_018249155.1 Panoquina ocola ocola | reverse complement strand
GATGGTCGCCTCTTATATAAGTGTACCGGAATCCCAAAACACCCTTCAGACCGAAACACAATTGCTATAGGTATAGGAAATTATTTGACGGCAGAAATAGCTGGGGCGGTGGTCCTTCTGGTGATGTTTTATGCTGGTTTTTTTTTATGCATTATTTGCTCTTTAATTTGGTATTATGTAATTATTATTATAGATATTTTACTGCACTTCTGGCAACCATTTCAATAAAATGCTAACGGTTGCCAAATAAAGTACAGCCTTAAATAGTGACAATGCATTGGCGAAGACTGTTGTGTTGGTGATAATAATGGGCAATGGTTACCATTTAGCATTAGGTAACCTATCCAAAAAATATAAGTATTGCATTATATGGCACACATTTGGTAGATTTTAAATAAATAATCATCACTTTTACAATTAAAATAATACGATTATCATAAAATCGTAAATTGTGTGAATTTATGTCAGATTTATATACCCTCTCATTTTCCTCTTTCAGACAGCCCATTTCATTTTTAATATCGCAGTCTATGATAATTCCCGTCCACAAGGTAAAAAATTGAGAAATGAGAATGAAAAATGCCTAGAACTTTTGATGAACTTTTCATTAAAAGTTCAACCCGGATTTTATTCAGGAGATGTAATTTTAAACCTTTATCTCCGGAGAATGAGGTGCAAAATTGTATACAAAAAACTGTCGAACGCCAAAAGATTCCTGAGTTTTCATTCCGTTTGGAAAGGTCCGGACCTTTTAAACTCTTGTTAGCTAAAGAGTCCCACAATCAGATAAATTCGTAACAAGAAAGTTTTCCAAATAAAATTGATAGCGAATGCCTCAGGGTATTATGCCTTTGGGCCCTAAAAGTTTTTAAGCATTCGTCCATTACATTTACATTGGTAAGAGTAAGCGAACCATTATTACCAGATACCAAAGGAAAGAATGTCTTTAAGATTTAATTTTGACTTATATGCTATGGCTTCCACCTATTAATGGGCCACTATAGGTTTCGAGACTCTCCTCGTAACTGAGCAACCCTAGAACATGGAGTCACTTTATGTGCACTCCGAAGTAAGAAAGCGATCAAGAAATATTGTCACCCATGTCATTACCAACTGCACCACTTCTCGATTTCTTTTCTTTTCTCGATTTCATTTCTCGATTGACCATTTCTCGACGCAAGCCATTGAGGCAAGTCTATGAACGCTTCTAGTATAGATAGATAGACAATATTTGATAGATACCAAATGTATTACCAAATAAGTAAAACCAGAGACTTTTGGGGAGTGGGTAAAAGATTACAGCTGTCGAATATTACAAACCTACTGAATCAAGAAAGGGTTTTATGACCAAGCTAACTTAGTAAAGTTTTTATAAGCTATCTTTTGGAAGTTAACTTTTCCCATTCACGCTCCTTTCTTTGAAGAGTTTTTTGTGTTTTCGACACTGGCCTTCTAGGTTCGGATTAGTTACATAATCCTGTTATTGTTTTCTAAACATGATCCTCGAATGGCTATTGAGTTTTACGTGCTGTTAATATGAAATTGGAATGAGATCTTGCTCAAATGCTTTGTAAGTTACGTAACTTACAAAGTTACGTAACTTTTTATTTGGAAACTTCCAAAAAACGACGTTGGGATTCTTACATAATGTAAAACAAAGTCAATCTCCGCATCTATCGGTCTTTTTGCGATAAACTCAAAAATTTCGGATATTCATTGAGTTTTTTAGAGTGATTCATAAGGAACGTTTAGGTATAATAATGCAATGTGTTTCTTTTACACTTGATCAAACGAAGTAAGCGGATACTAGACAAAAAATTACCGACAAAATTAATTAATTAATGTGTAATTAATTAATAATTAATTTGTCGAGGTTTGTGTACATTGGTTGGAATATAACGTTAATTTTGGGAAAAGTCAAGGTTAATAGATATATTAAAAATCATGTTTCTCAATACGGAGTAAGGTATCCTGAAAAATTATGAAAGTTACTAAAGAAATAACTATTTTTGAATAACGGTACAGTCATCGAAAACGAATACAGAATAGTTATATTATGTCCAATATATACTCATGAGAATATCCACAGGAAGAAACATCCCTAACAAGTTCGTTTCCCAGTGTAAGTTTGTTAGGACTGTACTATTTTGATGCGTATCTCCATTACAGTAACAAGTCAAAAACTTTTTTTCTGCGCTTCCCTTTTCTCGAGTATAATTTTACCAAACTTTCATGGAAGACGTTTTCAGGAAAAGTACGAATTTTCGCTGACCTGGAAATGAAAGCTGAAATTCTTGGTATTTTAAATGGGTAAGGTTTGACTAAGAATACTGGAGTACCAATATTCGTAGTATCTAATTATTACTATCATTTGCATAAACCAATATATTTATAAGATTAGGATCACTCACCATGAACGTTAGCTGTCATTGGCAATTGATGCTTTCATATTTATTTTATTTCAAAGCTAAAACATGGATTGCAAACTGATAATTATTTTATTATATTGTATTCAATAATTATTTTATTCTAATTAGATGGAACTTAGTGCATAGGTCTAAGGACTCATTTTCTACTCGTCTTTGTTTTCCATTCTATAACGACGTTATGTGACCACTACCATAAACAAAACTTAGAATCGGATGTTATAAAATGAACAACCAAAAAAATGCGGCAAACATCATAAAGTTACCTTCAATTTTGCACATTTTCCATTGCATACGTTTGTATTTTACTAAAAGATCACTCTCCAGTATTCTAAAAATAAATAAAAGACGTAGATTTTAGCAAAATGTATTACGATCCGGCAGCTCATGATAAATACGAAAACATGGTTGTACAACACCGAACGACAAAACCTTCATCCATACAACAGCGAGCGCTCCACAAACTTCATTTATATTCAAATTACATTTCTGCCCAGAGAACACCGAATAGTTTGTTTTGCTAAAGGCATTCTTCACAGGACTTTGCAAGATAATGCGATTGGCCTTTGTCCCTTTGTTGCTCTCATTGGGCCTTTGCGATATGACGCGAATTTGGTATTACTTTTATTGTAAGGATCAAGATGCTCCCTATTGTATCAGAAATAAAGTAGGCTAAAAATACCTCACAATTAATCTCTACTTCTACTACAAGAAATCGAGTTATCACGGCTCATTCTATCACATCAGACCTAATATTGAGGAATTTAGCATAAGTCGCCTCTTTAATGGTCTTAAAATCTATAATTTTGACACCGCGTCCTCATTTGATAGTCCTCCAATGATGATCAAAACTACTTCAATTAGCTGAACTATTTGAGGACCTCCTTCTGCCATTTAATTTCCAGAAAGTGCTCTTATAAGTGATTCAAGCCGCAACTTTATGTCTTATGAGAAAGCATTCGACAGAATAGGATTATGTAGAACTCCGTCAGGCGAAAATTAGAATAATATAAAAATGGCGGTTCTGTCGGCTTGAGTAAAGCCCGAGGACTAAGGCACGTATCTTAGATAATGACGTCACGCACCCAACGCGGCTAGGGGCACGCTTTCAACTGAAACACACTTACATTAACATGTATGTGATGTATACGTGAGTACATTCACACATGTGTGCAGAACTTTATTTACGTGATACGTGCTTATTTCAGTTGGCTGACCAAGCAGTTGGCAAATACGGGATTTTTTGGAGTAGAGACGAATGGGCATTTAGTCTGCCTAATGTTAAGTGGTATACGTTGTCACGCTGTAAGGTTCTCCTGGGATAATATAAAACAGCACAGATCGTTGGTTTTTGTCATTACTATTTCAACAAAAGTCTTAACTTCAGTGGGAGGGCCCATAGTCCTATTCTAAATCACTACGACATTATAAATAGCATTTTCCGGAACATAACATACTCTATTCATGAACACCCGTAGTATGTTCGTATCCGCCCTAATCGAGCTCAATCTACTGATCGGGCGATTAGTTGAACGATTAATCAATTCGATTCTCCCTGCTCTGTAATGGTTGTAACTCGGAAAATTGATAGCATTGATGAACGCTGCTGAATAGATGTTTAGATGTGTCCGTGGATAAATGTAATTGTTCCTATAACATTGCGCTGTTTCCTATAGCTTTAGTAAATACGATTTTATATTGTTGTCAATGGACTTCATAGTGATCACGTAGTTGTATCATGTTTGCTACATTGCACATCTGGGCTGAGGTATCAATCAAATTAATCAAGGTAATCTTCTTAAGTCTGCTGTATTAAACATTAAGTACCATTCGTAATGCAACCATTCTTAATAAATTAAGTTGATTTTTTAATGAATAACGCTATCGACATCGTCATAAAATTGCAATTTGAAACCGTACCGTACGCAAATAGGTTAAAATTAATAATCCCAAAGCATGATGTTTGTCTCATATCATTGGCTTTATAAACATTCCTTTTAAATTTAGTACGCAAGCAATCAACGAAAACGGCCGAATGAATTCAACAACTCCATATTTAAAAGTAACGATACCGAACGAGAAGCACGTGGCATCACGTGGCGAGCGTGCGAATGAGATAAGACTTTTTTTCTCGCTCTAATGGTTCTGAATCAGGTGGTGGGTGAGGCGGTATCCGACGCCGCAACGTGTGCTATGAGAGCACACACACGCTACGTCGGATACTTTGCTTCGCGAGACACCCATATTGGTTAAATAGATTTTGCTTTCACTTTCAACACTGTGGAAGCTGATAACGATGTCAATTTAGTGGATCATGCTGAGGGAGAAAATGTTCTCTGGAGATAAATGTACGGATAAGCTTACTGCGGTGAAATGTGAAATAATATTTAAAATGTTGTAATGGTTATTTTAGTGATTTTTTAAGTTCATAAAAAGTACCTATAAAAAGTATGCGGAGGCACTTTGTAGACTAACTAGCGGGGTGCAATCTGATGGTGAATGGTAAAAGTTGTGACCATCGTATGTGGACAAAAAGCTAACTAAAAGAACAATAGGTATGGATACTCGTAACATGTACATGCTGCATGTGTTTCCAAGTATATGTAGGTATTTAACGATAAAATGTAATTAACAATATTAATAATTATAGTTCTTAGTGAAACTGTTGTGTTTGTAAAACTCTGTAAATATTTTAGTTTTACCGTCCACTATCGTGGAGTTTCTTCGTTAGTAGACAACTTTAAGTGTAGTTTTCGGTTATGCTTCTCAAAAAGATGCATTGTCATCAGAACTAAGTCAATTTGCCAAATTTCAACTTCGTAGTTTAAAAAAAATATTTCTAATTCAGCTTCATAATTTGACCCAAATTAGCAAAATATGATGCAAGATAAATGAAATCGTTTGAACACAAAATTATACCTACATATTAAACGGTTGTTAAATCTGTATAAATAAAATTCTTGCGTTACTGAGTGACTGATGGACAATGCACAACCGAAACTACTGAACGTAGAAAGTTGAAATTTTGTGTGAAGATTCCTTATGAAGTGTAGAGGAGCACTAAGAAAGGATTTTTTGAAATTCCCCCTCGAAGGGAGTAAAAAGGGGGAAAAACTGTTACAGTCATAATTCCACGCGGGCGAAGCCGCGCGCGTAATATTTGTGTAATATAAAACAGGTATAATTATGATTGAAACCAAGTAGTGTCGTCTTTGCAGATCTTAATTTTATTGTCCAATTAACATTTTTGGAAATAGGTTTTGTTGACAGAACAAAATATAAGTATGCTGTAATCTACGCTCGAATCCAAAAACATTAAATAACCCGATCGTTCACTCTTCAAGTAAGAGGAATAACAGAAAATTATGGATTTGTTCATTAAATTCACTAATTAATAGAGCTCTAATAAGCATTTCGCTCAGGGCAGTTATAATGTAGAAACGATAAATAATTACTATCGAAATATAAATTTAAAACTGCCCTGAAATATTACGGTAATTAATAAAATATACATATATCTGTTCATAATTTCGGATTGTCATAGATTTGTGCCGGGAAACTATTGTATTAATCACCACAGTACCACAGATCTCGATTAATATAATGCGTACTAGAATTATTGAGGTCAGTGATTTAGGTGTAATCTTAGATTTTATTTTAATTTGTAACTTAAATCTTTTTAGAAACATCAATTTTTTTTTCATATTTCACATAAAAATACACACTGACACTGAGACTGACACTCATGTCAAAGATATTAGTGAATTAAATTTATTAGATTTTCATTGAAATTTATTAAAAATTAAAGTATTACATGCATTGAGTGAATACATGGATTTTAGATGGGACATTTCAGATACAGCGACCTTCTTATTAGTTTCAGTCAATGTGATTCAAATGATAATTATTCTTGTTTTATTGCTACCTATTATTGATATAGTGATTCTATCTAAACACATTAAGAATTTTACAGACAGCATCAAGAATAGTCCTTTAACTATCTCATTGTTATTGGGATACGGTTTCATAGTAATTTTTTATGGCATATTGAGCCCAACAAAAATATTAACAGAGTTGAAACATTCAAAACAAGCCAGAGAAGGAGAAACGCCAGAAGAAATTCTGAGAAGAATAATAACAAGCACAAACGCCTCTAGAAACTATATACTTGGTGCATTTTCTCTCTTCTATCTATTGGTTATTATAAGACTATTTGATTTCGTCACATTTTCGGCGAAGTTATATGAGTTTTCTGAGTTAATGGCAAATTATGATTTAGTTGACATTGCTCTAATAGAAGAATCTGATTACGTCAGTACTACACCATCTTTAATTGATGATATAATTGAAGAACAAGATGAAGATGTGCCGTGGCCTATAAGGGCAGATTTCAATAAAGCAGAACGCTCTCAAATAAGAACATTTTTAAGAGATCCTCCGAAAAAGCTTGCTGTTTTAGCTAAGAAAGCAAAAGGAACGTACGGAAAGGATTACAAATCTAGTCCAGTAAACGACCCTAAGAATAAATCAGGTACTGATACTGAAGTAACTTCAATCAATAAAGGTTCAAAGGAGACTATTAAAGAGGAGCCTAATACTGCTGCTGAAAATATTTTCGAAATTACACCGAAGAGCAATTTAAGAGAAAACATTGAAAGAATTAACAGCGATCAAGAAATTAACGGACAAGAAGGTAATAGTCATCAAAATAAGGAAAATAAAAAAACAACGAAAAATAATTGATACCAAAACATTGATCAAAATGATTAATTTATTTCGAGCGTTAATCGGAGTACTTATATTTGGAGAACTTGTAATTATAATATCACTTTTGAAACCGGTACGCGAACCGTATCTTATCAGAGATTATTGGTGTAAATTTCTGAAAAATCCATATTTCTCATCAAACATAGCAATTGCCCTATCAACTTTACTACTAATTAATACAATGTTGGAAATTGGATGGGAAAAGTATTTATATCAAGATATTTTGGACAGTATCAATAATTCTGAACTATTGTGGCAATTTTACGCTAGCGAAATAACAATTTGTTACACTTGCTTCTTCATAGCTATCTTTTTTATAGTACTGATTGAAAGAATTGTTTATTTTCTTATTACCATAGCACGGCTTTTGGACTTTGAGCTTATGTGTCGGCATGCTATATTAAATAGAGAAAATCAAGCATCAAATACAACTATACTGACAGCAATTTTTCAGGAAACTTACGGAATAAAAGTAAAAGCATAAAAAATATATACAATAATTTACATAATTATTATACTGTAATCTATATGTTTTGTCTTGTGAAGTTGTAATAAATGTTTATTTTCATAAAAAGAAAACTTATTGAACAATCTACATGCATACTTATAATTAAAATAAAACTGTATGTAGAAGTTCTGTACTTTTAAAATATTAAAAAAATAAATAGAGGGTGTTAATAGATCAATACTGAACCCAATAATAACAAAAAATGTTTCTGTTATTTGTCTGTCTGTAAGGTTCAAGAATCACGTACTTCAATATCCTGGACATAGCACTGGGTACTTTTCAAACATCTATGAATGTGGATTAAAATCTAAGAACATTATCGTAAATTTTGCTATTGCAATAAAAGTTAATATGTCCCAGACCCTTAGTCTTCGTTTATTAATGATATTCAAAATCATTTATTCGTTTCAGTTATTAATGATACAATTTATTATTGGTATGATACAATTAATAATGATGCATTTAATAATTGTATTTTTAAATCTTCCATGATAAAAAAATCACATTCTTTGTCTATATCAATTTTGGTAGCAATATTTCAAAGGCAGTTACAATAATTATACAACGTTGAGTGTTTACGCTAGTATTTATTTCTCTATGGTTGAATTGAGCGGCACAAAGAAAGAAAAAAGTTGATTTTACAAAACGAACGCAGCTTTTAACCTGTCATGATTGTCAGCTGATCGACGTTGAACGAAATGTAGAAAATCTAATTGAGCCTCAAATATTCAAAGCCGTACAAAATGTCTTAATTGGGGAAATGTACCTTATACACCGAAACCAACATCGCCAGGAAAATGGATACCAGTTTTATTATATTGGGCTGTGTGTTGCTGATACAAATGGCCATCATCCTCGTCATGCTGAATCCGATTTACGATGTACGTAAGATCACAAAGCATATCGATCGGGCAGTTAGACGATACAAGACTTACTACTTCCTTGCCATTACTATATACTTCGGATCTGTTGTGTACCTTGGTATGTACATCCCGTTGCTTAATATTCATCAAATGCTGTATGGTGAACGCCTTAATGAATATGAGAAATTAGTGCTGCTGACTAGAGTAGAGAAAAATTACATAATTGCTGGGATTTCTTTATTTTTATTTGTGGTTTCCTATGGAGTAAGAGCCCTAGTCTCTTACTCATCCAGTTTGTTGCAAATGTCAATGGCTGCAAGAGAAACATTAGACCTTAGAACACCATCAAAACTTAAAGATAAAGGTCATTTTCTGTCTGAAAACATCTTACCTAACTTATTGCGTGTCAAGAGATCAATATCATACGAGACTATACTTTTCGCAAATGAAATCCGAGAGCAATTGAAAGCAATTTTGAAGACTGCTGAATATCCACATAATACTTCTACAATTTCCAGTATTTTAGATACAACATAGACAATTTGTATTGGTGCTGAAGACGGAACGTTTCTTGAGATAAACTTATTAACATCTTTTCTCGTTTCGTTTCCTGGTTCTATTTCGTGTTGTGAAACCATCGTATCGTCTCGCACGTAGAAAATACTGCCAAGTATTTGGGAATTCTTTGGAATTACAACGGAGAGCGGCAAGGGGAAATATTCGAAAAGACAAGGCCATAAAAATAAAATGCCGCTACAGAAGGGAAAGAAATATGTCAAATCGGAATGTGTGGAGTGTGAGGGAAAAGAAAACCTAGTTACATAAGAGTAAATACTAGAGAACGTGCACCACAACAATATATTGTGAGCAACTGTTCGCATATAAACAAGGAAGGCCTACTTATTTGGCGGTTGTATGTTTCAAATATTAATGAAAATTATTTTAAGATCAAGTTAAAATCAGTATGGTGGCTTTTTGTGAAATTTAACTATGCAGGTCATCGACACAATTCATATTAATTGCTACATGAAGTCAGAAAATGAAATCAATCCTTCTATTCTATTCATGTTGTTCAAGGAATGACTCTTTTAATCTCCTGATTCCTCATTTTTAGTCTTATCTTTATGTATAACCACATTGATTATTTCCAAAGGCAAGGTATTTTTGTGAACCCCTATCAACGTAACATAAAATGCTTCATGTTTAGGACTTCAGGTTTAGGACTAGCAGGTACGGCTTATTTTCTTTTGTTACCTGTTACTTACATCCGAAAATAAATGCGGCTTTGAATATTGTGTGTTGTTTATAAATATATCCATATAATGTAAATTGATAGATTGAGTTCCTTCTTTCAGAATTGGGAATTTCACATGTGTGCCTATACGAATAGATTAAGGAGCATTACAAGACAAGTTTTTAAAATATTTTCAAAGACCAAAGTTTTTCTCATAGGTGAGTGAAGTTACATATTAATGAATACATAAATAAATAAAAATGTTTTGTTCTGTTTTCAGAAAATACAATGATTTTATTAAATTACATTCAACTCGATGTTACATAACAGCATGTTCGACACTGAAAGTGCTACTAATATGTGTAGATAATTATTACATTGTAGGGTCATCGACATTGTTAAACTAATATTTACGCTAGTAAATTATTCAATCTGATGTTTATCTAATGAGACATCTATTGGAGACATGACTACATTAGCGGTAATTGTATACGATATTTCCGACACTAATTAATATTTTAGTAAGTGTACGTCAATTACAATTTAACAAGGGTTGAAGGATCAAAGTGATCTCTTTTTTTGGCATAATTATCTTACATTTTAATTAAATATACATTTTGGCTTTTCTTCGTCAAAGTGTAGGTGTTGTAAATATTTTTGATGTTATTACATAAAATATGTTTATTAATTTTGTCTTTCGGCTCCCTAACGATAAAAAAGCAGGTGTTATGAGATGATCAAAACCGAACACAAAAATTTAATAATAAACTTTTGTTTGTTTGTCTGTACCTTCAAGCATCACGCAAAAGCTATCGATTTGATGAAGATAAAACTTATAATATACTTTAACATCGTGGGCATAATATTGGATACTTTTATCCCGAAAAATATGATTTTCGCGGGAAATACAACCCGAGTTCGTATGGAGATTGTTGTTAAACATGAAATGATTGATTTCAAATTAACTACAAATATTCGTTGTTTAAAATTAATTGAATAAGTGTTTTTAAATTTTTCGATATTTGATGGAAAAAAAATCAAATAAATGTGCGAAATTTCAGTACTTCCAATGCCGGTCTCAATAGATCCGTGATTGATATCAATGTGGATTTAACTAAAATAAACAAATAAATAGTAATTAAAATCAATATCATGCTGTGATTCTCAAGACTTGAAGCAAATATCCCCCCATGAAAATTTCGCTATATTGCGTTGGGTTGAATTTATTATTTAGTCAATACGTGGATTTTGTACCGTTTGTACCGTTCCTTGGGGATTGCGGTGACCTGCGGTAGGTATTTTGGGATTCTTCACGCAGACCCCAACTTGATGTGGGTCAGATTCTGTAATTATAAATGGGACGGCGTAGGCAATGAATTTTATGTACTTTGTCCTTGTTACTCGATGCTTTTACACTGGTTAAAAAATAGAATCGGTTACTTTGTGGTTTTCTTTTTGAGGTTTAGGGTCTTTGTTTATTGATAAAATTTGTTAAAGTTAAAATAATTATTTACCGTTTTACCAGCTCCATTCTCAATATACCCATGTAAGGTACGATGGCTTTATGACTATAATTTTATTAAGATCTAGATCACTTGCACACAGTCAAGAAAGTGTGTGTGTATGCACATTACATACATAAGGATGTTCGCAAGTTAGAAATTTGCGGTCGGCACCAAGAAAAAGATGTCAGTGTTTCTGTCATTGAGTGAGACACTACTGTATTTCGTGCAACGAATCTGGGACTACTGCAAATTTTTCAACTACTTGATCGCTGTAATGAAAACAAAAATTTGTATGGGATTGAAGCGATGCCCTCTGACGACACGTGAGGGAAACAAAATTTCCCCATAGGCACCCGTTACACGCTGTCTAGATCACGATCAAAATGAGACGACGGATTGTAGTGGATTGAAAATCTTTAGGGAGGGCGCCCACAGCATAAGGCGCGGCGAAGATATGGCGCAGATACGGCGAGTTTCATACTATCTGACATGACTCAGACGTGACTGACGTCATTGACTCATGTCAGATAATATGAACACATCGTATCTGCGCCGTATCCGCGTCACGCCTTACGCTGTGTGCGTCCTCCCATAGATTCGTTTAGTAAACGTAAACAATTGTTGTGACAGGATTTATCAACGCCCTGTCAAATAAACGGAAACAAGTCTCTAAAAAATCTTGACGTTTACTACCCCTGTTTCCATCCGTGTTCGCAGCAGATGTCGTTACCATAATTATCAATGTTGTATCAGGTAATTAAGAGGCATGTTTTCATTCATTCATTCATTAAAACCTATAATCGTCCCACTGCTGGGCTCGGGTCTCTTCTCACAATGTGAGGGGTACAGGCCATAGTCCACCACGCTGGCCAA
>DWKA01001555.1:0-12176 GCA_018249155.1 Panoquina ocola ocola | reverse complement strand
TTCAGTCGTGGATCTCTGTAACAATATTCAAACTGGTGATAGTAAATGTGATAATGAGAATATTATTATAAATGCACAATATATTGTCAAAGACGTTATCGACAGTGTCATGGACGAAACTGAATTATTAGTTAAGAAAATATCGAAATCTTTGTGTGATAGTGATTTTTAATATCAATTTTTGTGTATGTACTAACTATGTAAAATAAAATAATATCCTGTGTTTCTTTGTTTTATGTTCTTATTGGTTGGGTTTATAATAATGAAATAAAAAAATATATTTAATAATAAAAGCTTTTTATTTGTAAAACATTATCTATTATTATCTACCATTCTAAATACTTTTTTATACATAATACATTTTTAAGTGCACATTGCTTTAAATGATTATTACAATTTAAATTCGTATCTATATTACAGTATGTTTTATGCAAAATACATAAATTAGGACATTGTTTTTCACCAAGTTCTAATACCTTACAATTTACACACAGGTCTTTTACCCACTGCACCTTTTCCAAGCCTTTGACAATGATTGTTTTGTTTTGTAAATATGGAACGATTAAACGATGAAATTCCTTATAGTCAATATATCCTTCATTCCAATAAATGCCTCTGTTTCTTTCTAACCATTTAACTTGCTTCTGTTCGTTACTTGTTAAGTATCTAAACAAGTACGGAGGTTTAACTAAGAAGGTTTGGGTGTAATCACGAGTGGCCAGAGCTAATTCTTTTACTACAAAATTGTTGTTAATGTCTTTAAATCCTTGAAGGTCTAACAGTATAGTAGCTTCAGGATTCATGATATTTTCCTCACGGTATTGCTCAACGGTCTATACTCAACTATACAATCGTTTAATATAAGGCAGTATGCTGAAGTTTGATCGGGTATAGCCGAATCAGTTTCAATTTCCACTCTTACATCCACAACCGGACCTGCTTTCAAGTTATCTACTTGTCTAGAGCAGTCAATAACAAAGAGCGGTGCTAAGTCTTTAAATTGTTTTTCACTTAATAAAGGTTCCGCGCGACGTCCATAATATGACTGTTGAAATCGAGTGTATTGCTCATATAATAAAGCAATCCTGTTATTAGCAAAATTCACGTTTAGATTTTCATATGGAAAGTAGTTTGAATTTAGGTAAACTCTAACATCGCGAATATGACAGTGATCGAATTGAGACATATCTGAGCTTGCATTGTTTTTTCTATTTGTCTGTAAACCGATAATAACATATCTCGGTTTCTCTATTTGCGATGAAGTTTTAATAGACCAAGTATGTTTCGTTGTTTTAGGTAAAGTTGGATATTCGTACAGATCCCAATTTCTAAAAATCATCTGGAGCGGTCGATCTTTTTCTAACAATTTTAGCAAACTTATTTTTTCTTTGTCTGACACTTTAACATGCGGTACCCGCCAAACAATTTTATTGATCTGAACATCTTCTATAACTTCACCAGTATTCAATGTTACAGCATTCAGATTTGTATTGCTTCGTAACAATATTAATTCGTGTCTACTATTTATCACTACTTTCTTAAAATCTTCTGCAAATCCGAGAATGTTACAAAGCGGTATGGAAGCAGAAAAATTACCTTCGTTAATATTTTTTATGCCTTCGATATTCCAACCCCATGCACGTGATATCTTTGACTCACTCTCATTCATTGACACTAATGATTTCATCGTAGTAGTCACACCTGCGTTTTTTATTTTATCAATTTCCACTCCATTTAATTCGTATCTTATATCTTGAAATAAGTAGAGAAGAAAATTATTTGTTAAAGAAATACTACTGGCTTTATCTTTTGAATCTTTTTTTCTCACGATTATAGTTCCTTCCAAATACAAAGTACTCGCTGATGGCAGTATATACAGATCCTGTTGATTAATAGGTATGCGGATTTCATCGTTCCTGTTGAAGCTTGTTACATAGGGTTTGTAAGAATGAAATTCAATTCCCTCAACAGTGTTGTCGTAAGTTGGAGCAGATAAAACATCTAAGATATTCATTTTAGCAAACCGATTGCTTTCAGAAATTCCTTGTTATCTCTTGTTAATTTAATTTTTTTATTAGACCGAGGTCTTATTTGCTTGATCACTTTAGTAGAACTAACATTTTCATTTCGTTGATGCACATATTTATTGTAGTCAATCATTTTTTCTTCTAAGATGTAAATACAGCTGCACTTCTTCACCACGTAAGTTTATTAAGTGATTGTTTATATCTAATAGCCTGATATGTATACAGCTTATGTTGTTTTGATTGATTGGAAAGTATATAGCGTTTTTCGGAATTTCTATAATTCTGTATCCAGGTGGTACGTTGAGTGCGAATTCGTGTATAATGTGACTGGGTTTTCCGTTTATGTACGAACCACTAACAATATCACATTCTATCCTGATCACGGTCGTGGGCAAAATGTTAGCTGGTAACTCAGATACATGCCATTTATTAGCTCTTAAAATCTGTTTATTAAACCCTAATAATCTTCTAAAAGTTCCTTCTTTAGTAAAATCTATATCTTTGGTACAATATATCAAAGTTTTTAGAGTATTGTTATTACACTGTACTTTTATTGAACAATCTTGTATTTCTGATTTTAAATAATCACCGATATCTTGTAATTCATATGTGCCTTCAGGTATTTCAAGGACTTCGTTAGATCCATAATATAATTTATTATTCGCTTTGTCAATGTTTGGAATTGAATTAAATGTTGAGAAATGCAATAAAGCACACTCATAATGTCCATCGAGTTGTAATGTATTAGGGTAATATGTACATAAATCGGAAGAGTTTGCAGTTATGGACAAGGTGAGTGACATGATGAAAATGATTGAAATAAAAGAAAAAACATAATATTTATACGTATTTATTCCAGAATTTCCTTAGATATTCTAAACATAAGTGTCCACAATTCACTGTATTAAATTGTTGAAATCGAGTATAGTTATAAAAAACATCACAATTTTTAAAGTACTGCACCAATTCCATTGGAGGTTTCAAATTTCCAAAACTATCAAAATATTCACAATAATTATTTATTTTAGCATAAGCTACCCAATGCGTTCCTTCATTTCGTGAATCGTCTAAGTTAACGATAGCACATTCAATGCGTTTTGGTGTTCTCGGTAACTGATCCTTCATATAGACTCCTCGAAAGTATGGGATGTCGCGTGCATACTCACTGATATCGATATTAGTTAAAGGACGATTAGGTAGCTTTCTACTCAGTTTTTTGAAGATTTTATAAACAGTCCTTTCCCGTTTTTATGAGGCTTAATATATAACCCTTTACCTAACGCTAAAGCTTCCATGGTCTTATTATGTCTTTCTGTTTCTTGCAAGCTTTTTTGAGCTGTCTTGTAGTCGTTGACGGTTTTTGCAATACCAGCAGCACCACCGGCTAAACTTCCTAAAGCAGATAATCCAGCAAAAATTGGGATTAAAGGTAAGACTCCACCTGTTTTTGGTATGGGTATAACTCTTGGTATGCGAATCTTCTGAATGTTTGGAAATAACTTTTTCGCAGCTGCATAAGCAATGTTGATCAATGTTTTACTATTTTTAGGTTTTAGTTTCTTAATTTTTGACTTAATTTTTGATACAAAAGCATTAAATGTTTTAATGCCAGCACCTGACTTTAATTTGGATTTCATAACTTTGCTTACTATCCAAGAGCTAAGTTTTTCCCCTTTTCCCGCATCTTTTGATTTTAGTCTTTGTTTAGCCATGTTTAAAAGTTGTAAATCTGCTTTGTGACGATTAGATAAGTCGGTATGATTTGCATATGCAATATCGTGATGCATACAAGCTTCGTCTAGTTTATTCACACCGCGATCACCACGGAGCAATCGCTTCTCAAGTTTTGTTCCCGGTCCACAGTAGTTATACCCAGGCAAATGAAGTTCGAATGGTAGATTATTAATCAGACTATTGACTAGTCCACCGCCTTGCATAGTATAAAGCATAATGAATGAATGTTTTCTTACATGATTATATATTCTCAATCCTAACCCATAATTGCCTCTTTATCAATCCAGCTATTTTCTTTATGGCTTAAGCCTAACCATTTTACGTAAAGTTTCTTGCCTTTCCTTTTTAGAACCTTTTCTATCAAATAAACACCTGGATAACTGGTTTTTTGAAGTTCTTGTTCGTAGAAACATCCTCTAATGGGTTGCTTTCGTTGATCTTCTATATTATCCCTTTCGGGACGCTCCAATACGATTGTGCGGGTCATAAAGTCGAGTTTAACTCAGCCGTTTTACTTTAGGAGATGACGGGCCCAGTGTCGTACGATTGTGCGAGAAACATACTTTAACCTTGAATCGAAATTTTGGTCCGAAACTCTGTCGGCGAGCAGGTATCAACCTGTTAAGTTGGTGTTTTTTGCGCTCCCCGATTTTGCGAAGGTAAGCACAAATTTTCGCTTTATTTTGTAAGAGTTGTGTTATTTTTGTTATTGCTTAGTTAAATAGATAAACATACGATGTTTTTGTCATAACAGTGACTAGAAACAAGGAAACGCTTTGGCGTAACGGTTTAACGAATTTTAGTGACACAATTGTATCAACGTGGGCCTTGCGTTACCTAATGTGTATTCTGAGTCTCTAATGATTATACATTTTTTCGCAGTTTCCGTACGATGGCTAAGATTCTGAGTGATGCTGCTATCGCAGAGATGCTCCTTGACTCTGGGGATGAGGCCAATGATGATGACGAACTGGACGTGGACGGCTTTATCCAAGAAAATCCTGAATATGAAGGTTCCTCTTCTTCTGAAAATGACGAAGACAGTGATCAAGATAACTTGCCGTTGACTAGGCTAGCATCATGGCAGAAGAAGCGCTATAACAGCAAAGCACTTCCAGCAGATCCCCTTCGTGAACCAGTTCAGATTCTTACCCCGTACGAGTATTTTGAGCGCTATTTTAGTGTTGAGCTCAGGGAACAGATGGCTTTGACCACAAATCAATATTATATGACCAATACTGGTATGCAACCGAAACCTCCTTGTTCTTTATTGGATATTAACAAGTATTTCGGAATACTTGCCATGATTGGGTGTATAAAATTCCCTAGATTGAAGATGATTTGGAGCGAAAAATACAGGTATGACCCGATCGCAAGTGCTATGTCCAGGGAACGGTTTTTCCTGCTCAGGACAAACCTACATTGTGTAGACGTTGGAGCGGTGAATCAGAGTGAAGAACAAGCTAAAAATAGACTGTGGAGGGTGCAGCCAGTTATTGATGCCGTCCGAAACAGATGCCTGCTGTTGCCAAGAGATGCTGGTAACTATTCAATCGACGAGCAAATGATTCCTTTTGGAGGTCGATGTGATTTAAAGGTAGTCGTTAAGAACAAACCTCGTCCTGCAGGACTGAAGAATTTCGTGGTAACGACTTCCAAAGGACAAGTTCTAGACTTCGAAATATATCAAGGCGCTACAACAAACATACCTGAATCAGACAAATTCGGCATCGGTGCTTCTATTGTATTACGCTTGGCCATTACACTTCCAGAAGGAAGTTTCCTTTATTTCGACCGTTATTTTTCCTCACTGCCTTTGATGGAAGAGTTAATTAAAAGGAAAATAGAAGGGACTGGTACTTTGATGGCTAATCGATTTAATACCAAAAAGAAGACGCTGTACGAATTCAAAAAAGATACCAGGATGAATAGAGGAGAAGATGAGGAGGTTGTTAATAGGGACAATACAATAAGCGTCGTAAAATGGAAGGACAATAAAGGAGTGCTAATGGTCTCAACAGCTTTTGGAGCAGAGCCGAGAACTCAAGTCCCAAGGTGGGATAAGAAAGGGAAACGTTACATTCAAGTCTCATGTCCTGCCGTAGTTAAAAACTACAATTCTTGTATGGGTGGTGTAGACCTTTGTGACCAGATGATGGAGACTTATAGAACATGGCGTAAATCGAGAAAATGGACGGTGAAGGTGATGATCCACATGTTCGATCTGGCTGTTGTTAACTCTTGGTTTGAGTATCGAGATGACTGCAAAGCCAATAATCGTAAATCTAGAGACGTCATGGATTTGCTGGCGTTCAGATTATCGATAAGTGACCATCTTCTGAATGGCCCTCCAAGAAAGAGACCAAGGGAAGACTTGGAATTTGCTGAAATGCCTTCCAGTTCCAAATACAAAGTGAAGTCTCTTCCTACAGTTGACCGACAGTATGATGGATTTAACCACTGGCCAGTCATCGACACTCTCAAGCAGCCTCGTTCCTGTCGTGCTGAAGGTTGCACCAGTCGCTGTCGCTCTCGCTGCACAAAATGTGATATTTACTTGTGCCTTAACAAAGACAAAAACTGTTTTTTTGATTTTCACAACAAAGACTGATTGATTGAGACTGCCCTTGTTGATTATTAATAACTATAACAAAGTTGTGTTTGTAATTTAAATAAAAGATTTTAATTTTTAATACTTTTTCATTTATGGTCACCTTTTTCAGAAAAATCCTAAAAATGAAAGCGTTAAGTTTAACATGATACAACTCATAGGTAATGAAGGGCCCAGTATCATACGATTGTGACCCTCACAATTGTGCGTGGGAAAGGTAGGGCCCAGCTTGATACAATTGGTGGGGTGTGAATTTTCCAAGATGGCGTCGGAAAATCTGGAAAATTATGGCAGATTTGAAATCTGCGGCCCCAAATTACCCAAGATTCAAATTCAAAATCAAAGATATCCCTGTAGTTCGTCCGCCGGCCCGAAAGGGCTACGCCTTTTTCAAAATCCAAGTTGGCAACACTGTTGCTATGATCACAATAACCGATAGCGGGGTTACAGAACCTGAAAAGATTGCCCAATTGAATAGTATCTTGGAACGGAATGCTGCCGTATTTAGTGGTAATGGAGGACCAGCTAGACTAGTGGAGCATAGCATAGATACAGGCGATTGCAAACCAATTGCTGTACCTCCTTACCGTATGTCTCCACAGCGCAAAGAAATTTTACGCAATGAGGTTAAGCAGATGCTCAAAGAGGGCGTTATCACACCATCAAAGTCTCCGTGGGCTGCACCGGTTGTAATGGTCCCAAAGAAGAATGGTGGTGTAAGGGTCTGTATCGATTACCGCCAGCTTAATAATGTAACTGTAGCTGACGCGTATCCCTTACCTAGGATAGACGATTTGTTACATGAGGCAAAGCCAACACCTCACATGTCAACCCTGGACCTTAGAGCAGGATACTGGCAAATCAAAGTACGTGATGAGGATCAAGAAAAAACTGCTTTCGTCACACCTTTTGGATTGTACCAATTCACTAGAATGCCATTCGGATTGCGTAATGCTCCGGCAACATTCCAACGATTTATTGACAGACTGAAGTTATCATTAGATGGTGTAAAGCTGCTCGCGTATCTTGATGACCTCATTCTGTTTTCTCCCACATTTGAGCAGCACCTTCAGGACTTGAATAAGGTTTTACAACTTTTGCAAGTAAATAATGTTGTCATCAACAAGCAAAAGTGTAGATTTTGCGAAGCTCAAATCCCCTATCTAGGGCATATTATTACGAAGTTTGGCTTGCGTACGGACCCTGAAAAGGTATCGGCCATACTGGATAGGCCACCACCGAAGAATGTTAAGCAGGTACAATCATTTCTTCAGGCTTGTTCCTGGTACCGTCGATTCGTACCAAACTTCGCCAAAATTGCCGAACCACTGACACGTTTGACGAAGAAGAGCACACCTTGGGAATGGGGATCTATTCAAGACGATGCCTTCAGTGAGCTCAAACAACGCCTTACCAGTGCCCCAATCCTACGTCAAGCTGATATGGAGAAGCCATACGTCATTAAAACCGATGCCAGTGACTATGCCATCGGCGCAGTTTTGGTGCAGGGGGAGGACATCGACGAGCATCCAGTGGAATATGCTAGTCGTTTACTGACTAAATCAGAAAAAAACTATTCCACTACAGAACGAGAGGCCTTAGCGGTCGTATGGGCTGTATCAAAGTTCAGAGGTTACATCGAGGGTTCTTCTGTGATAATTGCTACCGACCATCAAGCACTTAAGTGGCTGATGTCTCTTAAAAGCCCCACGGGTCGACTTGCTAGATGGGCCTTACAACTCCAACCATATAACTTGTCGGTTGAATATATTCCAGGTAAAACTAATGTGATCGCTGATGCCCTGTCAAGACCTCCGTTAATTGAACCTCAGGAGAGCTATGGAATATGTATTGTGTCCATTGACATGCCCCGCCGATCTGCAGCTGAAATACGACAAGAACAAACAAAAGATGTTTATCTAAAGGCAATCATTGATGCACTGGAAAAACCCGCTCGTGATGAAGATGCTGTGTACTGGTCAAACAAAGGATACATCATGAACAGTGGAATGCTTCATCGCTATATACAAGACAGTGACAATGATAATGCTCAACTGGTCATACCCCAACATGAAACCCGTGCCATACTTAGACAATATCACGATGATCCCTCCGCTGGCCATTATGGAGCTGACAAAACCTTTCGCCGGATAGCCAGGAGATATTATTGGCAGGGAATGCGAAAAGAAATTGAAAGTTACGTCAAGGATTGCATCAAATGTCAGCGGTATAAGCCTAGTAACCTAAAACCGGCAGGACTGCTACAGACCACTATTATGAATCAGAGGTTTGAAACAATCGCTTTCGACTTATTCGGGCCTCTTCCCCCATCAGCAGATAATAAGACCTGGATCTTTATTGTTGAAGATGTCGCTACCAGATGGGTCGAATTATTTGCACTGGAGCAAGCCACCGCGGAAGCCTGTGCAACTATTCTTTTGAACGAAGTTTTTTTACGTTATGGAGTCCCACGAAAATTAATAAGTGACAACGGAACACAATTTGTTAGCTCAGTTATGCAGAAGCTTGCTTACTGTCTCAACATACAACATGGATTCACACCGGTCTACCACCCAGAAGCCAATCCAGTTGAAAGAAAGAACCGAGACCTCAAAACACAGCTCGCTATTTTAGTGGAGGGTGATCATCCCACCTGGGTAGATAAACTTCCAAGCATTAGATATGCTATGAACACATCGAACTGCCTTAGTACTGGGTACACGCCAGCATATCTCACCTTCGGCAGAGAGTTGAGGACTTATGACGACGTTAAACATGACCTTCGTCAGACGGTTCTATCCGAAAATTTTATACCCGAAATAACCCCTAAACTCCTTCTATTAGCAGACACCATGAGGAGAGCCAGAGACTCGCAAGAACAGAGGGAAGAAACTAGGAAGAGGACAACAGATGAACATCGACGGCCTGGTCCTGTTTACCAACCGGGGGACCTTGTCATGGTCTCGGTTCACGTCCTGAGCAACGCAGCTCGCTGTCACACGGCAAAGCTGGCACCACGTCGTGACGGCCCCTACATCATCATGCAACAGCACGGACCGTGCTCCTACGAAGTAGCACATCCGTCTGACCCCAAAACCTGTTTGGGTATCTATCACTCTTCTGCGCTGAGCCCGTATCAAGGCTCAGCTTTGAATATACCTAATCCTGAAAAACCCTTGCGCAGACGCGGCAGGCCCAGGAAGCAGCGGAACGACACCGAAGCAGCCACTGGTCTCCTCGCCGGGGCGTCTTCGGGACCAGAGGGGGAGACTGTAACGCAACTACAACGACGCGTCATCCGCACTCCGGCTACGGCTGATTCACCGAGCGCGACCCCTTCGCCGCGCGCCCGCCGTGCCCGCCGCGCCCGAGACCGCCTATAAAAGGACCTCGAAGCTAGGAGCAGGAGCACTCGGCACGGCACGTTCCGAGCGTACGCATGCATCGACTTAGGTCGGTCGAGCTTACCTCGTCACTTGCCGTGTCAAGAGGCTAGTTGGGGTGTCGTACGTTTGTTGTGGTGGCTTCGCTAGCGGACCTCACTTCGCACTTGCGACATCCTGACAACTGTAGGGTTTATCACCTAGGCTTTTTTATTAGAGATCCTCATATTTGTTTTATATTAGTTTAGTAATAGGGATTTGTACTTTTGTTATTCAACAATAAATATTTATTTGGCCAAATTGTGAGTTTGGAATTAACTCCACACACAAAACCCTCTTACAATTGGCAGCTCAACGTGGGGGCATTCACTGTTTATACATATAGTTTTCTTCTACCCACTATAAGTAATTATTTATCTCCGTTTAGTTTTAGTCATTTACTTTGTTTTATTACTTTTGGTTAGTTATTTAGTTATTCTTTAGATACTTTGTTATTTACTTTGTTTTATTAGTTTTGGTTAGTTATTTAGTTATTCTTTAGATACTTTGTTATTTACTTTGTTTTATTAGTTTTGGTTAGTTATTCTTTAGATACTTTGTTTTATTAGTTTTGGTTAGTATTTAATTATTTTTTTAGATACGTCTTTTTACGTTAGTATCATCTGATTTATGATCAACAGCGAGCTTTATAAGATTTTACCTAGACGTAGTCGTAGGAACAGATCCAATATGGCAAACGTCAGTTTCTCTGATGAACAATTTCGTGACCTCCTAAAGGTCTTAGCCACACGAGATAGTCCTCAAGTATCGCAAAAGTCAGGTAGTTTCGCGGGATGCACCGCTCGCTTTGACGGTTCTCACAACACCGCCGTAGTGGAGGCATTTATATCAACTGTCTGCACTTACAAGAAAATTGAGACAATCGATGATGATAACGCCATAGAGGGGCTCACACTGTTGCTGACCGGAGATGCATCCACCTGGTGGCTAGGTGTGAAAGAAAGTGTTGGCCACTGGGAAGAAGCAGTGTCCTTAATAAGGACTACATTTGCGCCAAAGAGACCTGCCTATCTGGTGTATGATGAGATCGTTGGGGATAAGCAGAAGTCCCCCGCAAACACCGAATTGTTTGTTGCCAAGAAGCGAGCTCTCTTGGCGGAGTTGCCCAAACCATCTCCTACGCCATCGCAAGGATTGGATCTCTTGTATACATCCTTACACCCAAAAATAAGGGACAGGATACCTAGGGATACTGTTACAACCTTTGATGAGTTCCTGATAAAGGTTCGTCAAATTGAAGAAGTGGTCGCTGCAAGAACGGGAGCTGACGCCTTTACCACTCCCGCAGGCAAACGATCACGATGTAGTTTTTGCCGTGCCTTTGGCCACAGTGAAGAGGAGTGTCGCAAGAGATCTTTGAAAGGCAAGACGCCAAGTGTAGAAACAGCGACACCAGTAAGATCAAAGGTAACACATAGTCATAAGATTACGTGTTATGGGTGCGGTGAGCCTGGTGTTGTCAGGAGTAAGTGCGCAAAGTGTAACCAGAATAAAGTTGGCGCAGTGGAGGTTGGATTTTATGCACTCAATTCAGCGGCAGCGTCATCAGCCCGACTTAGGCCAACTGTTAAATTATGTATCGCTGGTATTAATGGACGAGCTCATGTGGATTCAGGAGCAAAGTTGAGTGTGGCGTCAACTTCACTGTATGAAGTTTTAAAGCGCAAAGGAGTTGTTTTCCAAGCCGAGCGCGCAACGGTTACCCTTGCAGATGGCTTACGACGGAGACAACAAGTTAAAACGGCTGTAGTACCAGTCGCACTGTGTGGTCGAACAATCCCCACAACTTTTATCGTGTTGCCAGAATTCCACGATAACCGCACGCTTCTAGGAGTAGATTTCATCCAAGATGCAGGAATGGTGCTTAACCTACCGCAGATGCTGTTTCACTTTTTGGATGACCCCAGTAAGAAGTATGACCTCTATAACGAGGAAGAATTTGATGCATCCGTGTCCACGGTGCATACAGCGCCTGAGAAAACCGAGTCAGTTATTTCTACATTAGCTAGAATGACATCAATGGAACCGATGATCAGCCCGATGTTCATGACTCCGTCGCCACATTCATATGTTGAGGAGAATGATATGGCTGGTTCATATGGACCACCCCTGTTGATTGAGCTTCAGACGCCACCAGCTTCGCCGACACGAGCAGAACCCACGTTCACGGGCTATTCCCCCAGATTTGTAGGATCTTTATTTAGAGATGCGCAATCAGCTGTGAATAACACCGAAGTAACCCTCTCGCCTCACAGTCAACAATTGTTTGGCCCTAACATTGATATTGCTATGATCACAATAACCGATAGCGGGGTTACAGAACCTGAAAAGATTGCCCAATTGAATAGTATCTTGGAACGG
>DWKA01001554.1:0-12181 GCA_018249155.1 Panoquina ocola ocola | reverse complement strand
GCTTGTTAAATGTCCTATCTAATAAACATATTCAGGCCAAACAATATGACATAACTTTTATTTATTTCTGAATAAGGTTTTTAATATTAATTGAAAAGTTTGACTTTAAAGTCGCTTAAGTGGCCAATAACTATAGCGTTTACCCTATATATTTATTAGACACCAGCTTTTAATATTGATTGTTTCATAGAGTAATAACATTTACTAAGGCAAAGTCTTACTTCAGTAAAACATCAGATGTTCAAATACAAACTTACAAAATTTAGTGTACCTACCTACCTACCTACTTACCCGTAATTGATAAGCTACTTTAATTTACTTCTTCAATTTTATTAGACTTATCTGTAGACACTTAGGTATATCTACCTATAGAACGAACAAGTACCGTCCAATAAATAAAAGAGAAACTAGATACACACTTAAAGTCTTACATTATCACTTAATGAATCATAAAATTGCTCGAATATGTCCAACACAAGATTTTATAGCTCTAAATGTCATTCAAGTCGTAAAAGCGTCCAGTGCGGTGATTCTCAGACTGCGAGGCGACGAACTCTCTCATGTCAATCATTTACGTCAAACAAAATATAAAAAGCAATTTACAACGACATTCAAACCATTATGCGGTAGTACAGATAGCTTCATTACCACTCACGGTGGCAATAAGGGAACTCGTATAGCGTACACAATGATCTAAATGATTTAATGTGCGTATATGTCTCAATAGGTAATAATACTTTGTTCGTTGTTAATACTTACCATTTCAAACCTCGGAACAATAAATTTTCGATTAGATATAAAGCGTAAATGTGTCTAGCGAAATTTATTGCTTGAGGCAGCCATTTTAAGTTCCCTATTTACCTGAAGTGGTGCATTGTGTAAAGAGTTTCGTTGTCATTAAAATTCGACCACACTGCAAAAAATATTCGCATTGTATGAGCAAGCGTTCATTATGGATATGCCACTCTTTTGTTGCCACCGACCATAGATACTACAATTTAATATTTTCTTTTTTTTAAGCATGCTTAGTAGGTACCTATATTTATTGTAAGTCGGTAAATATTTAACTTACGATATTTTAGATTTACCGCTGTTTACATATAAAAAACTATTTTATTATCACAATTACTTACTACTTAGTAACTAAAAATATAGCAAGAGCTATGCAAATCCAGTTGGTAATTATTCGTTATGGTATCTATCATTAACATTTCTTGATTAAACTTTAGATAATGATGTATAAAACTGTTATGAATCGTGATTCATTGTCAAAGTCCATTTGTACAATCGATTCATAATGAAGTAGTTAATTTGTTTAATAATAATCCAAGCAGTCGTTAATAGCTAGTAGGCAATCACTTATATCAAATAAATAGAACTTTCGGCTTAAACAAAGAGTTTCCTCCTCAGTTCCACTGATCATTTTATTACAACTAAACGACCAATAGGCCTCTGGTTGAATTTCAACGTACTGTTTATGGGGCCATTAATATTTTTTTCCATGTCATATTTATGGAGTCCCGAAAAAGCGGGCCCGGGCAGGTGGTCTCCACTTAATCAAGACGTTACCGGAATAAAAAAACCTGTAGCTATATTTCGTGTTTTGCCTGAATTATAGTTTTGTTCATCTTAAGTTATGGGTCGGGCTAGGGTGTGTTATTCTCAGTTATTTATATAAGATACTTTAATGCGATGGGAAAGACGTATGACGCAATGAATACATTAGCAATAAACCTCTGATATCTGCTGGAACCAGTCCTACGCAATAAAATATTCCCCCGACATGTTAATAATGGATACAAATTTAATAGATACGTACCGGGAATGAAGTTTAAATGGACTACGAAACGTAGCTCTGGTACTGTGATGTTGACAATAGTCATTTGTTAATTGTGTTTGTAATTTTCGGTTCTGAAAATGCATAAGATTTTAATATAATAATATTGTTATGTGCATAATAATATTGTGATTAAGATTTCTTTCAAAACAACTTACCTTTATAATACAAACGATAAGTAGAGAAGTATTAATGTTAAATAATTTAAAAAAATAAGCAAACTAAAACTGTATCTAACTACTTACAAATATTATTTTGCATAGTTTTTTTGATACAGAAAATTATCATGGATTTTTCTGAAAAAAAAACCTCGGAGATCCTTATCCATTCAAGCTGAAAATAATGTTGTACGAACTAAACATACAAACAAACTTATTTAACATGTACGAACCGTGGTGTTCGTCTGTACTTAATAAAGGAATAAGCTGTAAACATTTCAGAGAGATCGCAGCTCGGATACCGCTTGATTTAGCCATCCAGTCCTCGAGATTTGTTAGCACGAACAACTTGTTTACGAAACTACCTACGTACCTACTTAACATGCCAGTGCTAGGACTTTAGGAACGTATTTTCTGACCGAGAGACGTGAGATACAGTTCTCTTACAATTGCAGAGTTTAATACATATTTGAATTTGGAAAAGTAAATAGAAATATAAAGATAATTTATTTTTTCAAGAAAAACTCTTCATACAATTTTATTGAATTGATTGTAAACTAACAATTTTTTAAAGAAATCGATGCAACAAAGCCTTGATGCATTGACCTATGTAATAGAACTTTAGTTATGCGTAGGTAGGTATGTTTGATTAAAAGACAATTATAATTAGGTAATTGCCAAATGGCAATCGTTGTGAGTAGATGGATAATGTCAATTCTAGGAATATGTAAGTTACAAAGGATATTTTTCTGCATAAAACAAACAAGTGCTTAGAATTTAACGAAATTTGGAATGACTGGATGGCTAAAATCTTTGCTTATTTTTTTTAATTATCTAAATTGAATTCGGTTATTAGAAAGTGCCTAACATGCACATCTATTTAAGTATTATACCTAAATAAAAATTAAAGAATTCCCATTCAAACCTAATCCTTTGAAACCACTGCCTTTAATTTCCACAACCGATTTAAAAAGCAATTCATGTCCATCTCGCTCAAGTGTAATCTACTCCACTACGATCCGAAACAAAAAAGTCCCTGCGTTGGGAAGTTTATCCGCGGCGGAGGGCAAAGGGGCGAGGGCTAACAAAAGATAAAAGAGATATATAAGTGGCCCTCGGCAGCGCCATCAAGTCGTTACAACAGCAGTAAAATATTTCAAATTGTGCCCAATGCTGCGGAAAACGGAAGTTACGCATTTTGTCCGCAGCGGGTCGCGGACGTTGCCGCCGTTTGTGCGAATAATTACAATTTTGTCATTTTTGTTACATTCATCTAATAGTTATATGTCTAGGGTATGTGAAGAAGGAAATGGAATGGATCGGAAATGAAATATGATTTATTTGCTAACCAACTATAAAATATACTTATTGTTATTGGCTCCTATATAACTATTCCCTGTGTCAAAGAAAACTAGGATTCACTCTCATATTATTATGATGGATGATTGTAAATGAATAATAGTAAGGATAAATAAACATAGACATAAATAAAGCTATCGAAACGAAACTAAAAAACTTACAAAATAAGCTGTTGACCGGACTTTGGATGTGTTTTCACGACGAATGTAATCACAAATCTAAAAGAATTTTTGTATTGTATTTGTAACCTACTAACATATTTTACTTTTAAAAACAAAACAAAACTCTTAACTTTCCTTGCTTTAGGTACTAATTTCTGTTAGTGTGAACCAATTAATATTTTTTTGCTAACGGTAGGTACATCGAAAATATTTAAACGATAATGAGTGGAAAAGGAGTAGAACAATAAATTATAAACGCAATAAAAGTTATCAGGAACTTTAGTAACAAGATCTTTAAAAATATTTATAGATCAAAATATTAACTTCTTCATTAAAAATTCCGCTAAATAAATTTATTAAGCAATAAAGTGCCCGGTAGCATAAATAATTCAAGATTAAAATAAAATAGCTGATTACCATAAACTTGAGTTTTATAATAATTATGTAAATAAGTATGAATAGTAAAAATGCATCCACGCAATGTGCTTACGTGAATATAAAAAAGTTTAAAAGGAAACTATCCATGAACCTTGATAAGGCAGTATCTATTTAAATACTTCCATCACAGATAAGAGCGTGATTATAGAAGCCGTATTATACGAGCTTATCTAATTAAATAACTTCTAAACAATATTCTATGATATTATTCGTTACAAAGTACATTTGAATAAATATTTTTAAACTTGGTAACTCATAAATGACATAAAGCGTGCAATAACTTGGTTTATTGTAACTTATCTTCGGCTTCTGCATTTAGTACTACATACCTTCACATTGCAAAGATTATTCAATGAAACTTCATATATAAAATTAAATGTAATACTTATAATGTACTTACAGCAGCGGTATGAACATAACAGCCATCCAAATAACAATTAACTTCATTACACTATCATAAATGCATACACAAATAGATGAATCCAAATTTCATTTTCCGATCTTCACTGACCGTTCCCATGACAAACAATGGATTACAATTAGATGCAAATATCGTTTGAATGGGTGCCATTAACAGCATCAAGGGTTCGTGGCTATCGAGGGTCAGCGATGCAAATATGGTAAGTTGTTAAATTTCCCCTGTGACCAACCCGTATGAAGCCATAACTTGGATTGTAAAGCTTATATATTTACGGATGAAGCTCTGATAGTAGGAGTGTATCAAATATAGAGATATTCGTGTTTAACGGGCCGGCGGTAGTTTCACGCATGGCCGCCCGTGGACGATGGTCCGTGAGCCGTTCCATGTATCCTATATATTTGTTTCGGTCTGTCTCGTAGGTACTGCTCTAAAATGCTCGTAGGTATAATGCCAATTTACGTACAAGTACAAATGTTTCTCTAAGGGCCGATTCGACCAAATATCGTGTATGTAAGAAACTATCTCTCGAATAGTTTAACGAATGATTAAAAATATAATGTAACTAAGTATAAAATACAAATCTTATACAGCTGTTTTAAGGTTTTCGCTAGCAAGTTATACTCGTAGTAGGTAATTTACAAGTGCATTTAATTTTGAAGGATTATAATGATGTCAACAGACATGAATTTACTCAAATGGAGGGAATTTTTTGTGTAATGTAGTTTAGATAAGGTATTTAATTCCCAGAAATTCTATTGAATGTATGAATTTATAATTAAATCAAAGGTTTGTCATTATCTTTCATGAAATTTTTATGTTTTTTCATATATTTTCTAAACTGTTTCGAAAATAATATTTCTAAAGCAGAACATATGTTTTTGTATCTTAAAATCCACGATGCGAGTATTTTCAAAACGTATCATTCGCCACAGGATTCAGAACATGAACTTGTTATCATAAATTCCGTATTCCTACCAACATTATGCATAGAAATGTTCCTTGGATGTTCAAGCGAAAATTATTCCAAGTAGGCGTTCCCTTTGACGTTTATTCGCTTGTTGAATAATGCTTTATTTTTATGAGTTTTCGCAACATCGACACATCGGCTTCGACGGAACTACTGGTTCGCATACGGTAGATAACCATCAAATATTCGAGGAAAATACAGGAAAATGTATTCGAGAGTTCATGGAAAAATAACGTTTTCCTCCTAGTTTTTCCTACACAGATAAATTAGTAGAGAGTGCATAACGGTTTTTTCACGACTATCTATTTTCTTTATATCTCTTCCTTTTCTGGAAGTAGATTCTGGGAATATTATTATGTGCAAAAATAAAATTGAATGCTGTTTCACATGTTTTATATGTAATAGCTTCATATATAATTATGTACCTACTTAGGTCACATGCTGTTTAGTTTGCAGTGAAGTCAGTGAAATAGAATATCATTAACAATTTAATTTAACCTCTTACTCTTAATAATGAAGTTATTACCTATGCAGCCTAACATTTTTTGAAATGTACCTAACTTAATTAATTTGAAACAAAACATTTTATAATATTCTTTATTGTGCACATTAAGATTAAAGATAGGTACATAAAACAGATAAAATTTTACAAAAATAAATAGGTATTCTTATCGTTTGTCATGTGAGCGAATACTTGTAGTAAAGGTCCAGGTAAAATAAATATATGGTTAGGATCCCTTTGAGAAGAGGCATTGTTATTGAAATAAGGTAGGCGTAGGTCGTTCAGCGGATGTTGCGTCCCGACTTATCGATAGTAACTCCATCTAGAGGGCAACACAGAAGTATCTTGGCATACTTTTCCTTTTTTGCGTAGTTTTACAAACATCGTGGGCATAAATATGCCAGGAAATATGGAGCAGACGATTTAGATGGACTTACATTATTTAGGGAGGCTATTGCATAAAACATCAGAAAGTTCTTCTCACACAACTCAATTCCTAAAATACTGGTGTAAATAAAGAACTCCAAAAAGCGTTGTTCTTCTTCAATAACAATTTTAAAATATTTTATTACAGGACAATCACTGGATATATCTACGTTTTTCTGCAGGACAAAGCTTTTAAAATTGTAACAATTACAATAACTATTATTTTGAACATGCCTATTAAAATTATACAGTAATGTATTTAAATATTATGATAATCATGCTGTAGGTACTTACTACTAAAACGCATACTTTTTTGATACGAGTTATAAAATCATGTTCCTATTACAATAATACAAGTATGATTATCTTGATAGTTAATCTCTACCATGAAATTAGCAAATACCAACAAGTTCCGTACAACACAAAATATGCAAAAACAACAATCAAATAACAATTTAATTCCAACGTTATAATTATTTGAAACACGTCGAAACTACCAAGAAATTGCTATAAACGTAACAATTTACGCCCACGTAACGTAACTTACATAACAATACGCGAACCAAATACGCTTTTGGCAATAACCGGGCAACATTCTAACAATTTAATGTGGCATAAACAATACAAATACTGGTACTGGCTGGTTGTACGCGCCTCCGGCATATGGAGCCGCGTACACGCCATATTTATTGTGTATGGTATTGTGGTGCGATCGTTACCGTATATCTGGGAGTGGGGGTGTATAGGGGTGCCCTATCATGAATCCCGATACGCACCGACCAGTATAGCGAGAGCCTTGCGACAATGATAATATATCTCAGGTTGATATATCACGGCAAGGTTCAGTTGTTTTTGGTATGGCCGTAAAAGGGTTCGTTGATTGGACAGGCATACTCTCGTGGGTCTTTCTGACCCGTGCACCTTGTTAATGGGTTTAATCGTCCCCGTAGTCCATCTCGGCAATTTATGTTTCATTTTCGATCTCGTTATGCAAGCTGGATTATGCGCACATGCGACCCTCAAATTTGAAACGTAATGGTGATGATGCTATATGTTAATGTTGTTTTATCTTGATAATTTACTTTGAATTACGATGCCCTTATTTGATCGTAAGATTGAGTAACAATGTGCATACTTACTGATGTTGATATAAATTTAATTGATTAAGCTTCACCTTCCACCACGGTACACGTAGGTACTACCTATACTATACCTACGTACTTCAATTTTTATATAAAATGTTACTTTAAAAAATAAGATTTTAACCAATTTCTAAGCTCTTATTTATAACTATAAAGCCAGGGAATTAAACAAGCTAAAGGTATTTACAAGAACTTATTCTAATGAGTTTTTGTGTAGCGTCAAAGTTCAAAAGTATAATAAAAATATCTTCATACTACAAGAACACAAACAAACCTAAGGGTTCATTTTAATACAGGTGCGGCTTTTATCAGAATTTAAAATAGGGATTAACACTTAGCTAGGCGTAGCGTATCGCACCACCAGCCCGCTCGGATTTCACCGGATCTGACCGGATTTAACTGGATTAATCTGGCTCGGCGGCACTGCCTGCGCTTTGTAGCGATATCGAATTGTTTATTTTACGTTTTAAATTACCTTCGCACATACTGGGTATGAAAATGTAATGAAAACCATTACGATACGTGTTTACTTGTTTTAAACGAATTGTTTTAAATGGCCTAAAATTACTATTTCTGTAACTTAATATTAGTATTATTATACGAATTTAAACTTGCTATTCCTATACAAATAAATTAAAATTGTATAGGTATAAAGAAACAAAACATTCTAAAATATTAATTTTGCCTTGATTTTTAACTTTTCAGTGCTGTATGACATGATAATATTCCAATGATCAAGGATCCTTTTAATGTATTCATTTGCGAGTGTGCACATGAAATTAACAAGATAAATTAAAGCAACATAAACATAATAAAACTTCGACACACAATCTCTTGAATCCGGCCCCCGCTGCGGCGTAGACCCGCTACGGCGTAGCACTAACATATAATCCTTTTCGCTACAATAGCAATTTCAAACTTCCTTAGGGGCTTCGGATAATCTTTCTTTATATCGAGCTACAAGGGGTAGCTACGAATGTATTCTGCTCTCTTCTAACACATTAGAAACAAAGATGTAAAACAAAGACGAAAAATACCGCCGAAGAAAGCGCTCTACTTCTCAATAAAAAGGGGAGAGCGGTAATGTGTATTTAAATTTTGGTTCAAGTGTAATAATTCTGTTTTTTAATTTAATTTTTGATACCGTTTTAGGGTGAGAGGGAAATAAATTACGCTCCAGGTAATCTTGAATAAGTGTTTTATTGATGTTTCCGAATGAGATTTTAACAACACGCAACTTTATTTTATAACTCACTCAACCAATTACGAATGTTCCGTGACATAAAAGTGTTAAAGTTATTGTAAAAATATTATTTTTTCATTAAAATCAGTAAGCGCACAGTTACATTCCTAATTGATGCTCGAAACTGTTAATAAAAATAAATAGTGGATACCTAAGACAGTGTGATATGTGTATACATAGGTATCTCAAGTTAATATTAAATCCTGATTATCTATTTTTGCATTTTCTTTTTGAAAATGCTTTTAGTGCGGTCTATAGTTGTTAATGAGTACTTACTATAAAGTTCAGTTATTATCTTTGGAGACAATTCACATAAAATAATACATTATAATTATATTATTACTGTTATAAGACTCCCTTATATCCGCACTAAAATATTTAGACAGCTAAAAAAATAACTATTATGATTACACTACAACGACAAAAACATAATTAAATTAACTGTACGTAATCGAAAATGTGAAAATATTTATATGTTAAGTCGCGCCGCACAACAGCCTGAGAGCTCCTAAAATAATCTATATCAATTCTCTTATTAATTCGGGAGTGGAAAGCGTTACTTTCATAGCTATTTTAATGGGTAATTTTCATAAACAAACTTGGGAATCCGGGAGTGTGCGGGGAGCGGGGAGGTGGGCTGCGCGGGTTCCTTTTCCAAGATAGAAAACAGCTCCAACGCTCGTATAATGGGTTTTTGGAATGGCGTCGTCCGTCTTGGCCCCCCTACCCCCTTTCACCCCTCGGCGAGAAAGGATGAATTCTTATTTCCTCATCTCAGGCGTCCGGTGCGAACCCTCCATGTAGATTGCCTTTTTCTCCTAGAACCTCCGTATAACATAACAATGGCTTGTTTTCAATTTTGTTTCTTTTCTCTCGGGTTGTTAATGCAATATGGAAGGCCGGGCCGTCGCTGGTGTTTATTTGAGTGCCCGTCACAAAGGTATTGTGTTCGACGGATATTATGAATTTTCTTACTTTCTTGTATCTGTTTGATGATCTGTAAAGAAGAAATGATAGAGATTTATACGTTTTTTCAAGACATTGATAACTTTATTACTATTGTTAAAATTATTACTATTGTTTTTTTTTTGTCTCAGGCTAACATCGATTATTGTATACAGATTAAGAAAAAATGCCAATTTGTTAAGCAGTGTTACTTAGGCTATTCTAATTAGTACTAAAGTGCCAGTATCAGTATCAGTGCCAAAATCTGAACTGTATGATGGTTTAATGCTGCGATGATGTAACCCGTTAGTTAACTGTACACAGAATCAATTTCCTAATGAATCGAGATCATAAATAATAAGAACGATTCGCTACGCAGGACAGCGATAATAATAATATATTTTAGATGCACTACCGACTGTATTCATGAAGTGCAATGCGAGCCAAAAATACTTTGAAACGTTGCCAAAACATGCAAAACATACGCGTAAACCATTCCAATGAGATAGTTTTTAATGTAATTTATTAAAAAAATACAATATGATCTTTTCTTGTTACGTTATTGAAGCTGAAATATTAATTAATTGTGAGTATTTTAAGTTTACATTCTGGTTTAAAAATGAGGTTCGTCTGTATTAGTATGTCTTCCGAACTTAGTAGTCCGACATTTCTAAATTTCATTTATCTAACGACTTATTCGGTTAGAAAACGGTTAGAGAGATTCGTGACATCCATTGTCTGTATGGACCACTACAATCCCTTACCCAGTTTTACATGACACTCAAGAAAAAAGATCGATTTAAAAAATCATGTAGGTATATCATAAAAAATCAGAGCGTCATTTACGTGCGTGTTTCGAGTAAACTCTTAATAATACAACGAATGTAATTTGACCTAAGCCTCCCTAATACGACGCTTTCGTCGTCTTCCGCAAATTGTAAGGGGCGGTGAGGCGAATGTTCTATAGCGATTATCCAGCAATCATAGCAGTTGTCTGCAATGACAACTTTCCCTTTAAAGGATAAACAAGTAACGTGTGTTTGGAACTGCGATCGATGCTCGCATCGCTTAGGTAGGTATACATACCTGTTTCATAACGAAGAAAACCATATAGTACCTAATAACCGCTTCTATGAACAAATTGTATAAACAACGATACTAATATAAATTACATAGTTTGCTACTTGACTAGGTACTTGTAAAATTCAAACGATTTGTACAACCACAGTGGAGTTGAAAATGTTTAAAAAATTACATAAAGTATATTTACTAATGCGTGAAATACTTTCAACTTTCAGATCACTAATACGGTAAATAATTTAAATCAAATTCAATATAGGTGGAGCTCTAAGTAAACACTCAAGAAACAACGGTTCTTCCCCCTTGTAATATTAAAATTCTGCAACGTTCATAGCAACATTTCACAATCTGCAATGTTTCGTCTAATATCTTATACAAATGTTTAAAATATTTTAGCGAGCATGTGTTTTATAGCTTTTATGGTTTGTTATTTGAGTTTTTACGGTTCCTTTTCTTTTTTATTAGTAATATTTAAAAGTAGGTACCTGGTTGAAGCTAAAATGGCGTAAATTAATGTTTGAAAAGTGTTTGTAAAAAACCTACTTCGAATAAAGTTATTTGATTTGATTTAATATAGGTACGCATAATGAACAACGTATATATATTACGATAAAAAATTGATATTTAATGTCAAAACGATCTCAATTCATAAATAGACTTTAAATACATTTTAAATATCCTTACCAATTAATATCGGAAAAATGAATGAGTTTCGAATAGCAGTTAAAAAACAATAATGTTTCATTGTATCTTTTTACACAATTTGGGAGCTCATAAATACACAAAACCGAGTTACAATAGAGTGGGACGTAGATACATCGTACTTTGTAGGCCTCCTACCATCGAATTTATGCTTATCTCGCCCATAAACCGGTGTTAATGCATATAAACATATCAAGGAAGAGATAGCAGGGCTTTGGACATTAAATCATTATGATTTGAAGATAATGTAAGATTATAACAGATATTATAACAACACCGTTGCTTTAATTTATTCATATTGGATAAAAGGAATAAGTTAAGCTGAAATCATTAAAGGCAGTAGGTAGGTATGTTGTAGTTTAAATAAATAAGTATATTATGAAATTTATTTAATTTTATATCTAAATATAAAAGAACCTAAGTTCGTATATAGATAGATTATTATTGAACTTTGTAAATACCTTTTATGTCTGTAATTCATTTTAGCTTAAAATATAATTTTCACTAATTTTATTCTTATTAATTTAATCAACACAGTTAGGTAGTAATTTGTATACCTTAGAATCTACATAGTACCTACTCAGTTTACACAAATTCGAACAATATAATTGAAGTATCATCCCCTCGTACGTTACTTTGTTTTCTATATCTCGTATTAATTCCAGCGACTAACATCATACAGTGGGTATAATATGAAAAACAATCCGCCACTCAATTTCTTCCTTGAACCCCAACATTGACTTATCCGCCGTAATGAAGACCGCTCTAAATTACCCAGTACATCCGGTCATAATGACCAC
>DWKA01001553.1:0-12186 GCA_018249155.1 Panoquina ocola ocola | reverse complement strand
TTGAAGCTGTTTTTGTTGTTAAATCGTTATTTGATTTACTTTTTGATTTTATGGGTATTTTGTTGTTTATTTAATTTTCGATAAGTGTTTTACAATTCCATTGTGCGATTCAACAATCAATTTTATTGTAGCAACGCAGCTATTCATTGGGCAAAGAAAGACGCTTTCACAACGGACCTTTTGTAAAAATGAAGCCCTGTAGATTCCGTTTACCGTGCTTGTTTCGTACTTTTTGTTGTCTAAAAAAGTTGAAACGATTCAACTAACTTACCGAAAAAAGTTGAGACTTTTAGAAAATAAATGTTTAATTACGCTAAGGGCCAGTTCTCACTTTTATGTTGAGCGGGATTTCTTAGTTACAAAAATGGATGTTACAAGTATATCTGAATTGTGATAGTCAAATCTATTTGATGTTCTCATTTATTGATCTCAGTTTGTTTTTTTGTAATAGGTACCAATTGTTAGTTTTGTTAGTACGTACATATTTTCTAAGTTGGTGTCTAGTGTTGTTATAGATGAAATTATAATGTTAAGGATAGCTATAGGTAGATGAATAATGTTTGAATCTTCGTTTTTTCCTTCATAGTCTGTCTTTAATATTTTATTTACATTTTATTTTTTGTTTTTGTTTACATTACATATCCTTTAGGTACTTAAGTAAATATAACTTCTTTGCTCATTTACATGATTTGATTGTGTGCCAAATTATAAATTATGTATTGCTCATTCTTGTCTCGTGGAGAAAAAAAATATTTTAACTATGGATGTTCTTTACGAAATTGTACGTTGGAATTCTAAGTGGTTTATGTGTAAATTTTAAATATTTGGAAACAGAAAGCTTTTTATTTTTACAAGAAAACTCCTTCGATTAGTGTCCTCTAATATTAGTTTTAGGTATTTCTAATAACTAGATCAATTTTGCATGCAATCTATTCCAGAAAATTCCTAGGAGCAGGTACTAAATGGTAGTTTTGTTTGCAGCTCGTTTCATCCGCGCTGGGAAGGGGCGCTTGTTACTGCACCGCGGCTACACGTTCCGTCTCAAGAACAACTTGGCTCACGGCCGCAAGCAGTGGTACTGCTCGTCGCGACTGACGTCACGCTGCCTGGCCGACGTCAACACCGAAGGCCCCGAGGGATTCGAGCGCATCGTGCGCTCCCGATACGCGCACAATCACGCCCCGCCTAATGTGCGGCGGTTCGCTGACGGACGTTACGTGGTGCGTACGCCACATCAGAGCGGGCATCGCGCCCCGGCGCCGCTAGATCCGCACCATCAGTTGTTGCAGCTGCAGCACGCGTTGGCTCTGTACGCCGCCACCGCTCACGCCACCGCCACCGCGACCGCGAATGCGTCCGCGCCCGCCCCGCCGCCCGCCGCGCCGCCGCACTCCCCGGGCGCACTGCCCGTCGCCAAGCCGCTGCTCGTCGACACTCCCTGCAACGAAGAGGACTAGGCTGGCAATTTGAACGCAACTTATAATTTGTTTGTGAGCCGTCGGACAGGCACCTCCTCGAAACTCGGGACTGTAGCTGATTCGAAACGAATAAAATTAATAACTGTATCGACGACGAATATCGACCGACAGATATTTTGGAATCTTTTTTGCACACGCAATTTAGCATAATTTTTATCTAGATTACTACTTAGGTTAGATGGGGATTGGATGGAGTATACTTAAAGATGGCATTGTTGGAATATTTATAATTGGTAATGCGAATGTAACACCTCGTTAAGGCACTATTGAAACTTGAAGGTTACACGTTACGATCACCAGTGAGTTACGACCAGTTAATGAGGGTTTAATGTGTCGTGATGTCTATAGGTTAAGCGGTCTTTTCGAGTTTTACATGTGTTATCCATATAGGTGTGGGTTATTTATGGAAAGTATAGGTTGAATGTAACCGTAAGGATGTTAAATGTGTAAGAGCTTTTGATTGTTTAAGAAAGCGGTCTTAAAACATGTACACCTGGAGAACGACTGAAAGATCTTCGAAGAAACAACTAGAGGCATGCCCTTAAAGAATAGACAATTGAGAAATATATCGAAACCATTGTGATTCTGTCCTAAATTGCCGGTTTAAGAGCAGAAAGTTGTATGCGAAACAGATCACAATGCGAGATTTCAGTTGTTCTAGAAAAGTACTCCATGGTCTACTGGCATGTTTTAAGGCCCCTAGGTGACAGCACGTATCGATGTCAGGTTTAGGTAGATGGTTAATATCCGGAATAAGGTAACTTAGCGTTTGGTTTAATTGGCTCAATCCATCTGGGCAGCATCATGAAAGAACGTTGCACGTCAGTTACGGGACAGTGAAGGCAGTGGGCTAGACTCGAGAGAGACCGTAGAACGACACGTCACGCGTGCAGTAACGGCCGGCGACTCTCGGCTTCTGTCGCAAGTCGTCGGCATGCGTCGGTGACTGATTACGCAGGCTCGGTTCGATATTTAGCGATATAAAGGATCCCTGGACTGTTCTTAGAAGTACTTTATTTATTTTGAGAAGATATAACTTTACACGTTTCAAGTATTGCTATATACACTAGACGACCGGCCCGGTCGTCGCGCCGAACTATCGAGTGTCGAGCTCCGTCGAGCGGACGTGCTCTTGCGCGCCATCGAGGTTCTAATATCGATGTTGTCCTCTTTTAGGATTGATTTTTAAGTACTTAAGCTCAATCAACTACCTCTTCACTTTTTATACGGGTTTACAGATTAGTTTAATTATACAATTTTATATACACGAATGAATACTCAAAAGCTTTACTCGAGTAAGGTGTCGTAGGATAAGCTAGGTTAGGTTAGGCTAGGAGCGCGCGCCGGGCGGCTCGCCGCGAAGGGTCCGGTGCGCCCTCTATTTTATCTACCTCTATTATTGAAACTCAACTACCTCTTTACATAGTTTTAACTCGTGGCCCAAGTTGGCTACTTAATGTATGTAACGAAGCTCCTTTTGAGACTGTTGGCTAAGTATATTTTATTGATTGTTTTAATGAAAAAAAAAACAATTTGTTGCTTGTCAAATTAATCTTTCATTAAGATTGTAGCGCACTTATGTCTAAGACTCTGGTTTAAGTACAAATTTTACCTAATTTTAATTGTTGTTTAAATGACTTAGTTTCTATGGGGTCTTGTGTGTGTTGACGACGACATATTGTTTAGGTTTAGTTAGATCGTGTCAAATATGTGTTGTGTATATTGTAACCGACAGGATTGCGTTATTGGCACACGTGTTTGCAGTTTAAACGGTTTTGGTAAGGACATATTCTGGTCGAAATAATTATATGGAATCGTTTAATCTGTAATTTAATATGATGTATGTCGACTTGAAATATGTTGGTGTATGTATTATTGTAATATTTATATTTATGAAGCGTACTTGTAACCCTGTGACACGCTCTATTGTACCTGAGATACATCACATGCCAAATAATTATCGACTTGTGCTGCCGTGACACCAGCTAGTAAGTATACATCACATAACAAGTTGCATTACTATTTATTTATATTTAAAACGTTAACATTGACAATATAACGTATAGTCAATTACTTAAGTACGAAATTCCTATGTCGCTTATAAATAGCATACTATGAATTTATTTAGGATTGTGAATTGGTGAATGTATTGAATCGCTCGGTATCCTTTGTATTCGATTTGATTAGTGTAAGAATCTCGTGGCTTATAAAAGTATACCTGCCTATCTTACGAAGGCTGTTGGCACGGCGCTGTCGAAAGACCCGACTGATATATCTTATCGACGCTTTACTACCTAGGTACCTCAATCACTATACTCGATATATGATCATGTTTCAATCATAGCGTAATTATGTATTTACAGTTATTATAAGATTTGGGTTAATGTACGGGGTATGTTTTGTGAAATATTAAAATTGTACTTATAAATAACCGCTGGTTTTATTTTCATAACACTGTAGTCGGTGATGGGTTTGAAACGGTAAATCAGTTTGGTAAACTATAAAATCTGACTATTAATATTTTCGCAGGAATTAAGTATTTGAAGTCTCGACGTGGGAAGATAATAATGATGGTGAACACGTTTCCGTTTTGCGAGGAGTCGAAGCTAAGGGATAAAGTGATTTGGCGTTGCACGTCGAAGAAGACTAACTGTAAAGCTCGGATTCACATGTTGGGCGCCAATGTTGTCGCAGTGAAAGGGATGCACAATCATCCGCCACGGGCCGTACAACCGTCTACGTGACTGAATGGGAATGTTAGAACGCTTGTTGAACGAGAAGTAACCCTAATTGTATCTTTTAAAATCTCTGCCGTCGCAAAACAATAAGTCTGAGTGGAGACATGCACGGAAAATTTCCATAAATAGTATAACGTTGTGACGATAGAAAAGTTAATAGGTTATCAGTGGATTTTTCCTTGCTCGTTACTTTGCTGAATTTCTTGTCTCTGATGGTAACTCAGCGTAACCCTACTAAGTGCTCAATATTGTTCTTGAGGTGATGGTTGTGAACGTATTAGAAAAGTGCGAATTAGCCGTTAGTACTTATTCGTTTTGTTAATGTTTGTCAGTTATTAAGGGCTCTGTATGTATTACGTATGTTTCATAAGGCGCCGTCCATTAATCACGTGAGTTTCAAAAGGGGGTAAGGCGTTCGGCAAAAATCAATATCACTAGGGGAAGGATGTGTTGTAAAAATATCACGTGTATTTATTTTTTGTCAAATGCTCGATTTCTAAAGCGTCTGTTTTATCTAGACATTTTTATCATGGTCCTAAGTGTCTAGAATTATATTAAATTATACTTTGGACCTGTATTTAAAAATAATATAATTTTTGTAGGTTTTTTTGTCTGGGTGGAAGTGATTGTCTTAAACGTCACTACGTATTACTAAGGCTCCTCCCCTTGGTGAAAAAATGCTAAAAAGACATTACGTGATTAACGGACGGCCCCAAGACTTCCAAACGTAAAACTGTTAGGTTAAACTTCCGTTGTCTGTTCACGTTACCCTTTGATTATTTAAATTCCATTTTTATGAAGGTGAGACTAATTTTAAAATATTTTAATTACAACTTTGAACGAATTGCTAGAATGAAAAATTATATGAAGTAGTTTTATAAATATTTTGAATGTATTCGTAATGATAGAGCGTAGCGTGATTATTATTATATTTTGAGACTTGAGACAATAATTAGTAATATTTATGCGATATTGTGATTTATGTATACAACTTAGGATAGATGCCAATACCACCAAGCAATTTTTAATACTTGGGTTAGCTAAAGCATTTAAAATTCGCTTACGTCATTCCACTGTTAGTTATGAGCGCTGTTTTCTCTTCTGGTGCTGACGATGTCATTTCACTGTGTGTATATTTATCGAAATTAAATTGTACTTTGTTATAAGTATTCACTGTTACGTTCGATGATACTGGAATTAAATCGTTTTCAAAAATTATGCTAGCTAGGTAACATCGAATTGACTTTTACCGCAATCATATACAACCGTGTGATAACATTATTGGTTGAAATGCTAATCTTTATTGTTGATTTATAAGTGATCAAAATTATTGTTATACATAAACGTACTTATGATATTAATATTAGACATGTAATGTATATTTATTTGGCATCGATATTAAATCATTCAAGTGCCTTATTGCCTCAACTATGGGACCATTGTCAATTAATTATTATGTACCGTACATTCCTTATAAATTTTTACTTCGGCTTTACTATATACAATACTTATGTAATTAGATTTTGATATTTTAGTTATATATTATAGGTCTTCGTTGATTTTATGAAGAGTATTACTCGTAAGATTTAAAGATTAAATAATAATGTTAATATTATTGGTGTTTTTATCTTACCAGTTTCTAAGATTTACTTGGTGTTGAATGTTTTTTTTACTAAATTGAAAAGTTCTTGTGGTAGGTGGAAAGAGGTCTTCCCCATCGAAGGCAAGGGTGAGACCGAATTTGGCGACGGAATCTTCGTTCAGGTTCAGTAAGGGCGGACCGCAGACGCCGGTGATTTTGACGGGGGGATTCACGTTCGTGAAGGATCGCGAGTTTGCTAATGGACGCACTAGGTGGCGTTGTTCGCATGGATCCGGGTCTTGTCGTGCCATCATTTACACCATCGAATCGGATGTCGTGCTTTTCAGCGATAAACATGACCATACGTAAATTGATTTTATTCAATTTGTAATTTACAGTGATAAAATAAAACTTGTACTTTTTGATAGGACTTAAATTTATAAGATACGTTCTTTGGATTTTAATCAAGATCTAGTGTTGCAGTAAGCAGGAATTCATAAGTAGGTAGTTTCAAATGTCTATTCGATTCTAGTCTGCAGGATAAGTTTTTTGAAATCATACCAAATTGGTAGCTGGGCTTTCCCTAGTAATCATATGTGTAATTGTTTGTCCCTAAAGTCTGCCCATTTAACTACAGTAAGTTCAGTAAGTTTCTTCACCATTCCTGTTCCGCCTAGGGACTTGGGGGCCAGTATATTTTTGTTTCTCCCTTTGTTCCTTTCTTCTGTTCTTTGTTGTTACTCATGTCCATTGTTGATTATGTTCGCACAGAGGTAAAGGACTTACCTCGTCATTTGTAGGGTATTCTTATAAAACAAGTTTTCTCAAATGTTTCTCTTATTCAGGTATTTAGTATAAGATAAATGCAGTTTTAAGTATGAAGCAAAAATGTATTTGTTATAATATTTTAATGTCTGCAATTATGTCGGTCTAAATTCTGTTTAAATATAAAAAATAAAATCTCCAGGCGTCTACTTTAGAAAGTATTTATATTTTTATAATAAATATATTTTTATAATACCTTGGTAAGCTTTAGTATCGTATAAATGAATTATGTTATTATATTTGTTTTGATTTATGTTAATAGACAACTATGAAGATCTAGGCAGAACTACATTCAGCGCGACCGCTATCTTTATGCTCGAGTTTAACCTTAATATATTTCGACTTAGGGTCATATGACATAAGGGATGTTAATATTATGTACTTCTAATATAATATAATTATCGATACATAATCTCTTCTCCTTATAAACTCTTTTATTTGTTACTCTTACATATAAATAGAGCAGTAGAGACAAATATTTTAAATTAGGATTTGTCTATTTTTTTTTAACATTTATTTGTTACATTGTCAATACTCGTAATTAAACATAAAACGGGCCACGTCCTAAGGTAAGGGTATATATTTTGCATGCGCCCTTTTACTCACGGACTTGTTTTTCCCCGCTCTTCTAGTAAACTGTGTAAACTTAATCTGTATTAAGTATTTCTCTTTACTCTTGATATATAAAGGAACCAAATTTAATTAGACTAAAATATATAGATACTGATTTATGATAAGAATAAGTACAATATAGTTCTGTTGATAAAGTAATTTATCCTAGTGTCATGTTTAGATATTAAGACAAGGCGCAAACGTGGACACTTGAGTCTGCTCTGCGACACAAACTACCGATAAATATTTTATTTCTTTAGAATCAGTACGAAATCATCCACTTCCTGCGCCAACGTGTCCACTTTCCTCCACTTGACACATATCATAGCTGAAAAAAAGTGTTCGGTGTCGATAACATGTCAGTTAAAGACACAAGCAACATTGCCTTTTCTTACATTCGTACTGAGCTGCGCAAACGGAGAAATTGCATTCGGTGTCCGTCTCTTGTACGCGACGTTACCGTCTGTGTCAACATATTATCAAGAAAATCAGTAGAGTCGGAAAATAAGCTAGTGACGAATTGTGGCCAGAAGTTGCGACTGGTTACCTACCATTGACCAGTATACCAACGGCGTTGATCCGATCACCGCTATAGGACACAGCAACTACGATTTCCTGTGTGTGCTGTGTCGGCAACAAAAAAGTGTCTCAAGTTTGCGCAGCGCCTAAGTGCGCGTTCACAGTGCGACTATTCGAATACTTGTTTACGTATGCGTACACATATAAAACTGTGGTTGAATGTTGACTGTATATAATGCATTATAATCAAACTAAGAATAGGAAAGTCTGTGACCTCAAATTCAAATATGTTCCTCGAAAAGTTGCGATAACCTTACCTCATTAATTTAAGTCAACACCATATGAAGCGAGGTTACTTCTGTTCAGAGATTGATGGATACATTATGTATAAATATCGCGCCGTATTGTCGCAGTGTGAAGCTAGCGTCAGGGCATTAAGTCATTCTTGTCATTCTTACACTATATTGAAATGCCTGGAGCTCATTTATGTGACAAGAGTGTGGCAAAAGAAATCATTAAAATTTACAAGATTTATTTGCTGTAGAAACCCTATGAGAATTCTGTCAATTGTGAATGGATTAAACCTATACTGTTATTTTCTGTCTATTTTGAAATATTATTTTGTACATTGAGTATTGGAGACATTATACTTATACATATATTTGTCCTACCTGTGATATATGTCGATGCTGTCATCGCTGGCCAATGACAATATTTTATGCACTTATGAAATAGCTGAAATAAATAGCCTGATTATTTTTCGTGAAAATAATAACAACCAGTAACCAAAAATAAATAACCAGTAGGCTTAGGCGTCCAGCTGGTGAAATACTGATTTATCCTACCTTTAAAACCCGTTTAAAAGTATACGAGAACTGCAAAGTCTGTGCTTATCGCAGAGTTAGAAAAACTAGATTTCACTGCGATAAGTGTAACAGGCCTATTTGTATGGAACTCATTATCGCATTATGCAAATATTGCGTCGATCTCGATAGCGAATAAGTCGAAATAAATTGTGCTTAAGCTTTGTTTTATTAAACTCTCATTTCATTCCTTATTTGTTTCTTTGAACCACCTTATCTTGGTACAATATTAAGACAGGTGTACATTTTCCGGTGACAATGGCGGTTTAAGTCTTGCTTCTTGGATGTACTTACTACACCTAAATCACCAGTAGGACCACAGGCCCTCAATAAATTTATGTATAATACTAATTTACGCCATGTCTGCAAGAACGAAGATAAATGTACGTATATTGTATATTCAAAAGATAGAAATGTGCATTGTTTAGTCACCTTCGTGTATCGACATTGTCAAACATACGATTGTGCTGTAATTTTAGCAATAGAAATATGTAAAATAACGTTTTTCTCTACCAATGTCCCGTTAAAAGCTTCAAACCAAAAGTTATGAGGTTGGTTGGTTCGTAGAGATCATGGCGGCGTATATACCAACGGGGCGGGGCAAGAGGAACCTCGTGCTGGATGGATTCTCCTTCAACGAATGCACTCCGAGGTACTGGATGTGCTCGCGGAGGAAGCGACTCGGCTGCCGAGCCACCGCAAGGACGAATAAGCGCGGGGAAGTCATCACATATGACAATAAGCACAACCACGAGAAACCACGATACTACCATAAAACGCAGAAGAAGACTATTCAGCTTTGAAAGTGATATGGAATCATTGAGCTTCATTGTAGCTATATCATTGTATATATTTGTTTTGCTCATAATCGCCCAAAATTAATAAATAGATCTAATCAAAAAACTATCTTGAAGATCGGAAATGACATCCATATGTGTAAAAAAGTGTGACATTTGCGATTTTCAATCTTAAGTTTTAGGATTTCATCGATTATTTATTAATTTCGGACGAATATGACTGTGATGTATGGTTCAATCGGGTTAGTAATAATGTATTTTTAAAAATCTTATTGAATATTGTTATTTATTATATTGTTGTTATAATCTGTTCCGGTAACGGAATTTAATCAAGCATTGCAAGTTAAATTTGACCCATTTCCTAGTTTTTGATCTGAATTTTGCATAGCATCTCCAGAATAAAGCGAGGTAGAATCATTAAGGTTAAGTTCGTTTAATTTGTCTTGACTATTATTGCTAATATCTAAGGTCTGATGAGGTAGGGAAAAGGCTACATTAAAGGATCCCTTTTGAACTATAATTCAATGTTTACTTAAGCCATTTCGATCACTCGTTTATGTGTACTTTATAAGTAATAATATAGCAACAAATTTGTCATGTTTACAGGGGCGTTTTTCTTACCGTCCAGAGCCGGAAAATCTGTGCTGATATTCCAGTATAACAAATTTTGGGTCAACAACCAGTATCGAGAAAAGTTGAATTGGGCATGTCGAGATAAAGACACGAGAGGCTGCCTGTGCAGAGTTCAGACAACGATAGACGGTCGATTCGTGCGCATAAAGGGAAGACATAACCATGAACCCAACTACACTGCCTTGAACTTTAATCGCCCTTGCGTTCCCAAGCTGACCGATATAAAGAGTATATAGCGCCGGCAGTGGCATGGCCTTGTGGCGGTCATGCAGCGGCGAACTTAAAATAATGATCACATTTAAAAAACAAAGTCAAAAACAAATTACATTTCCAAAAAGAATAAATTGCATTCCCTCTAGCTTTAAGATTTGTTACCATTAAGATTTGATTGTAAGTGTACCTAACTCTTTGAGTTCTCGTCCCAGTGTGTTAATGTAAGTTTAGCTATTATGGGCAGCGGTCATTTTGATAAATGTGATGACCGGAACAAATTGATTAGTGTTTAAGGATAAGTGCCTGTCGTACGTATTAGATGCCGGATAACCGGTGAAGAATGCTAGACTAAACTCGCTATAGAGTTAGGAATGTAAAAAAAACTAAGTCTACTTGATCTCCCCTGTTTAATAGGGTTCGCGTAGATCTGATAATACTGACCAATTAATGTGCGGATTTTCATGGAGTTTTAAATGTTAATCTAATGTGATGTTACAATATAATGATCATTGTAAATTCAGCAGTCGTAGATTTAGATGTAGTTACAACATCCGTTGTATTCGTTGTGTCAACAAACTCGTTGTGTCACTTAGCACATCACCGATTAGATCCTCGTGAGCAAATAGTTGCTTCACAAAATATAAAGTCAACACTCATTGATTACTACAGATCTATTCAAAACAACTAGTTATTGTGTTTTTTGTTAAGGACATAATTATGTACTCATTGGAAATAAACCATGAAATCATACAGTAGTACAATCCATTTGGATCTAATTGCTTTTATACATCATTCATATTTTTCAGTTGCAAAGTACTTGAATATTTGTAATATGTATTCAGTTTCTATTTTTTTGTTTCTAAAGTACAAGGAAACATGACAAATATTAGACTAATGCTTTACATTGCAGCTGTAGTTATTAACAAAATCTCGACTTCATCAAAATTAATGTATTGGCCTTATACAATTTTAAGTTAACACCAGTTTTATGGGCAGATGTAAATGTAATTTATCAATAATGTCGACGGCAAAAATAAGCTTTACTTTAACTTAATAAATTATTTTTTTAAATTCATGTTATCTTTTATTACTATTGAATTTATTTGTATTTTGTACTCATAGGAATCTAATACGAATTTTATCAAATTAATTGAAGACATGTCTTTGGTCACTTTTGCCGTAGTTAAACATAACGAAATTTATGACATAAACCATAAAAGCTGCCGAATGTTTAAAATTGTCTTTACTTGCACAGTTGCACCTTCATTATTTTTGATTGATGAGTCTGTGATAAAGACTCTGATATAGATGTACTAATGTCACTGCATTTTTCAAAAATAGCCAATATAAATTGTAGTGCTGAACTACGCGTGTATTTAAAATGTCTTTCCAGTGTCTTGGAGTGTCTCAAGGTACGGCAACCCGGTCTTGGTATTGAACGGCCTACGGTTCCGCCGGAATGGCAAGCTCGGTGATCGATGTCGATGGCTCTGCATCAAGTCCGACTTTGGTTGCCTGTGCTATGCTATCACCGAAGCTGGACACCTGATAGCCACGGGCCATAGCCACAACTATAAAGCACACCTAAGTAAAGCACGAGGACGGCCATCGAAAGTAAAAGATTACGCTGATTTTTTTGGTTAATGATCGCATTGGTTATCAACGTCACGACCTTGATTTTAATAATGATTGACGTCATGTCATGTTTACGTTTACGCAATATTATGTAATGTTATTATTTTTATATATTGTGACTATGTCATATCCATTATATGAGTCACTATTTAGTTTAAGCTACCCACGATAAAGAAGCTACATATTACGATAGTGAATTGAACGAAATGAAAATTATCTATACCGTATTGCAGATGATTATATCAAAAAAGTAAACAATGTCAAAAAAGATTTCTGTTATCTGTGTATTTC
>DWKA01001552.1:0-12198 GCA_018249155.1 Panoquina ocola ocola | reverse complement strand
CCCTCGCTTCGCTTCGGAAAAAAAATCTCCTATTCGTCTTAGCGTGATGTTATTTAGCCTATAGCCTTCCTCGATAAATGGGCTAACACTGAAAGAATTTTTCAAATCGGACCAGTAGTTCCTGAGATTAGCGCGTCCAATCAAACAAACTCTTCAGCTTTATAATATTAGTATAGATAGTAATAGGAACTAGAAAATTCCGAAACTGATACATGACAACTTAAAACAGTACCGCACCAATAAGTGACCAAGTGAGCTGTGTGTCGACCAATCAGAGCGTAGCGACCTGCGAAATGTTTTGGCGTTATTTGTTTTCTGACAAAACACATAACATTACCGCTCTATTATATAAAAAGGACAGGTTTTTTTACATCACTCTTGGGTGGTAAAACTTACCAAGAAGAAGCTTTTTACTATACATAATTAAGGTACAGGCCGCATTTTTTAGTAATGTTCTCAATTAGTAGACAATTAATACGAAAACCAATTTCAAATAATTCGGGCCACGTTTTCAGATAGAACGGGCTAACGAAGCCAAAAGCTATTAACTTCGTTTGACAAATTCGTTTAGACCTGAATTACTGGACCTTGTGTTTTGTTCGCCGACCGGGCGAAGCAATCTGAACCTTACTACTCCGAGATACGGTTGATATTATAAAGTAATGGTATTACAACAATAACACCTGTATTCCTGAAAGGTGACCACAATGCCAGTCTATGTTTAACGAAAAATCAACTTTGCTAACATAGTAATAAAGTCGGTTTTATGAATTCGCAAAGCAATTTAATTGAAGGAAAAATGTTCAACAGATTTTATAATATTTCATACATAATATGTATGGAAATATTATTTCCATATTCTCGGTACTAAATATTTCTTCTGAATCACGGTTCTTTGATCATATTTATAGGATGGTCTGTGGAGTGTAGGTATATTATAATTCCCTTACACATACTTATTTCTCTACTACATAATTGATGTAGTATGTAGTAGTGGATAAAATTAAAGAGTTTATTATGAAACATACATACTTATCTAGTAACGAGCGGCCCGCCCTTGCTTCGCTTGGTGAAAAAATCTCCTATTCACCTTATCGTGACGTAATATAGCCTTCCTCGATAAATGGGCTATCTAACACTGAAATAATTTTTCAAATCGGACCAGCAGTTCCTGAGATTAGCGCGTTCAAGTAAACAAACAAACTCTTCAGCTTTATAATAGTATGGATAATAATAGAGGCAACCCAATATTCTTTGCCTTGAAGTAAAGAACATGTTGACATTATACGTTTTTACTTTCAGGCTCCCCTGTGTCCACTCAATACTTCTAATATCTGCGTTTGAATAAATAATCTCCGCATATTTTTTTCAATCAGGGACTTTGATTGCAAAAGATATAGACATAACCTGCCTATTCCTTATGTCAATATAAAAAGGGTTCTAAGCCGGAAATATTGGGTCCGTATTAATATTGCAGGGAACGCCGTTTTTATTAATAATCTTTGCTATAAGATGTAGCATGAATTCAGCCGATTTCAAATAGAAGGCTTATCTGTTACGCTGATTAATTGGTGTCTCGTAATTTGTTTAATAATTAAAAAAAAAATACGCAGAAGGAGGATTTCCAATCCAACTCTGGAAACCATCATCAGTTACTCAATATTTTTAAATCGTTTATGTAAATCTGATTTTTATTTCAAAAACACCCAAGATGCATAATAATAATTTAAGATTTGATTTAAAAACTGCATTTTGATCTACGGTCCTATCTACCCAATATACATAGGGTAAAATAAAAAATAATTTTCCAAATCCGTTCATAAAACAATGTGAAATAACATAATCAATCTATATATTATATATAATAGCGCACATGAATTGAGAACTGTATACTTTGAATAACTTTACAAATTACTTGGCGTCAACCCATTGAGGCCCACTACTGAGCACGGGTCTCTCCTCGTAACTGAGGAGGCCTAGAGCATACCACGTCCACCACGCTGCTCCAATGCAGATTGGTGGAGGGGTTAGTGGCCAACCCAAGTGTCGGAAAGTTTTTAAGCCGTCCGAAGGCCTTCCGCAACGGCTTAACGACTTCTATCTTAACAACCGGGACCGACGGCTTAACGTGCCCTCCGAAGCACGGAAGTGCTCAAGAAATTTTTTGCCACTAGCGGTCACCCATCCAACTACAGACCGCGCCCGCTGTTGCTTAACTTTGTCGATCGCTTAGAATGGACGCAAGCCGCCGGGCTATGAGCGCTTCAAACTTCAACAACTACAAAATACTTAACTAGGCAAAGATACGTACGAATATTATTATTCAGATACGTATTAATAATTTAATAGATTGTCTAATTCGTTACTCAACGAAAACCTTCGTTGAAGCGTTATCGCACCCACAATGCAATCTTGCAAATTGCAGGGGACGCTTGGGGACGGACTTAAATAAAAGTCTTTTGATCCACCAGACGGTTGTGTACGGGAAGCATTGTACATCCAGACAAATTATTTGTCCGTTTAATATCACGCTTTACATTAGCCAACTCATTACTCTGACTGTGGAGCCTTTCAAAATCATTTTTTTATGGAAAAAAGGTTGCAATCGAGCTCATAGTGCTACCGTTTCCTGCCGTCTGTAGACACCTGTGACAAACTACGGAAAAGACAGTGGGGTGGGAGGAACTGTGTTAGTTGATAAATTAAGTTCTGTTAGTATTTGTTCGTTTTTCTGTTAGTATTATGGTGGTAGACCTCGGGGTAGATCGCCTATGCGTTGGGCGGACCAGGTCAAGTCTGCTGTCGAAGCCCCTGTCCACGAATGCTCAAGAAAAGCTACAATTCGCGAGGAATGGCGAAGGATTGTCAAGCATGCCACAAACACTACTTTTAAGTGACCACGACCGCTCTGTCAAGAGCGTACCTACTCAAGAGAGAATATGACCTCAGGGCGAGATTCAGTAGTAGGTATTTGTAAATTAGTTAACGAACAACTGTATAATGTTGTTTATCCATAATAGTCATGCTTATCATAAATACAGAAACTAAAATAGTAGGTACCTATGTAAAATTGTATCTCCATAGTAGAATTACATTACATGGTAGAGTTGCTAATTTAGCTTGCTAGATTTGACCTTAACAATCTAAATATCTTACAAACAACTATCTTAAAAACTAGATTACACTAGCTTAATCTTAAACACATCTAACTCTGGATATATGAAATCTGGAGTACTGTAGGTAAGTATTAATAAGAGCTTCAATTGCATTGTTCTTCACCAGAGGGAGCTTTATGAAACCGAAAGCATCCTGCGTACTTGCGCCACTGTATTAGATCAATTCCAACTAGGAACAGAGGATCGCCCTCATCGCCCTACATACGTAATGCCTTTAATTTCCTGCACAAACAATTATCTCCTTGACATCTGACCGCTTTCTTCATGTGAACAATGAATGCGTTTGCGCAACTTCCCTTTTCGCCGTTACCGCTAATGGCAGGCCCGTGGTTTTACGACTAAACTTACTTTTGGTTGCCAGTAAAACTCGAAATTTTTGAATTTTTGAGATATAAAAATTAAGACTTATCGTAAACTGTGTGTGGCGAACGAATAAAAAATGTAAAGCCACTTGGTAATGGGAACAAAAAGTTTTAAGCGAAAACCTTAAGATAACGTCACATTGCAAGGAAATTTTAATGTTAAGAAAATTATGCGGTAAGTATGTCTGTGACAGCATTTATATAGTAATCAAGATCCTTAATGTACAGATTATGCACCGCATTAATATTAATTCATTAATATTAAATTAAACTTACTACTTAACTTATAATTAAAATTTATCTGATGAACTTCACATACGTTATAATCAATCATAAACCTGGACAAGACTTCTATCATACACCGTTACTTAAAAAGAATCTTTCGCAGCTATTACAAGTATTAATAACGTTACTAGTAATCACATGTCTCACTACCATAGTAAATAAACAAATGTCAAAAATACAAAATCAAAAATCTGTTCAAGATTTTGTAAAAAATCTAAACAATTTAGCTGTAAGCTTACGACAAACTTGACACATTAACACAGTGCATAATGTTCTGAAATAGCCGCACGCCAACCAACGACCTCGAACCGCAGGAAGTTAAGGGAATAAATCGTACACGAACACGTTCAAGGTGATATTTAAAAATGGTTCTGCATACCATCGTTAACACTGACCGGAGTTAAATCTCGTTTCGGTACCATTCCGTTCGTTTGAAATCAACAATTCAAGCGCAGAGCGGCGTCTGTTTTCCTTTCTTTTGCGACTGTGATATGAATCTGTCGGTGTACGTATGAAGCCGGGCCGCGATTATCGAATCAAGCTAAATTACATTCGAACACACATCAGTGTCAGGGTTAATGGCCCTTTTTATTAGTTTGAGACCCAATACCTTTAATTCACCTTGGTTTTTTATAACTCCGAACTTATTGGTTACTTTTATTTTAATAATTATGTAACATGTAACTTTCGCTTATGGCTCGTCTTTTTGCAGTATCTTCGTTTTATAAAGACCTTTTAAGAACCACTTTCGATATTTTATGACTGTTACAATCAGTTCTTTTTCCACCAGTCACCAGATAGTAACTGGTATCCATGCCCACAAATCAAAGCAATAACCAAGCACAAACACAGGATTTAAATTGTCTACTAGCTGAGATAGTTACTCCGACCATGTATGGATATCGTGGGGTTTTTGAGTGCGTAAGTAAACCGCGAAGTTTGTACATATATTTTAATGTAAGTACAAATACAGTCATATACTACAATTATAATAATTACTTCTGTTAAATATTTAACCAACCGACAAACGTGCACTTAGGCGTGCCGAATAATTTGGTATTAAGTCCACGGCACTCGGTCTACTTCGTTAATTCAATCACGACTACGAATTACAATTACCTCGGACAAGCTCGACTCCCTTGTTTGTATACGTTATGAATCGTACGAATTACGATAAAGAGAAGCTATAAAAATATATAAAATCGAGAAATAGTAAGGATTTCATTCGGTTCCTACTTTCGTTGCCATGGTAACCGCTAGGTGGGTTAATCATATCGCCGAGAAGCTAGCAACCTATAAGGTAAGTCATCGTCATCGCCTGTTGCATTATAAAGAGATAATTGCGAGTAAGTGACAAACATAACCCGCCAATTAGCATTAGGTCACGGTCCGAGCCCTTTCATTTAGAAAGGAGAAGTGAAGCTCTTTGCTTAAGCCGACTTCGTTCATTCAATTAAGACTACAATTCACTACCTATAACGTCCTGTACTTGTCGTGCAGGATGTGAAGAGTATGTACGAGATTATAATCTTATTACAAGGGTCCGCCCTTGTTAAACGGGGGTAGGAGTAGATGTGTTATTGATGAACGTTCTTCATAATACTATTTAGAACTGGCTTTTACGACCAATGCTTAGTTTTTTCTTTGCATCCATACGAAAATGACGCGGCCACCAATAAAAATAGTAAACAATTTGTTACACGTAAGTGTAACATACTATATTAGGAGGGAAAAAAACTAGCATTACATATTGTATAGGTGTAAGGCGCTGTCCTAGTGCAACGTCATGCGTCACTATAAAATCGCATCGCAGTATCCTACGAGCGATGGCAATAGGACAGCACTTAGGCGCTGTACATAAGAACAAAAACAACACATTGCATCGTAGATATAAAAAATGATTGAGCTGCTGCAGTTGGTACCATACCTTCCCGACGGAAACCACCTCATACAGATTTATTTACGAACTAATTTCCGCCCGCGGCTTAGCCTTGGTAAAATTTAACCGATCCCGCCTGATTTCCGGGAGAAAAACTATCCTGTGTTAATCCAAGTTCCTCTTTATGATTGTATGTGCCAAATTTCATGAATATCGGTTCAGCAGTTTTGCGTGAAGGAGTAACAAACAAACAAACATACAAACTTTCGCATTTATAATATTACTAGATACTAGATAACGTATCACAATCGTTCACTCTATACCTACACGTTCATAGTTTATAGTCAAACAGAAGTCCTCGGTCGGTATGTACCCACACAAGTGTTTGTTTTGATTTGTGCGGTTAATTGAACCGCATTACAAATCAACTATTGAGAACTACTACTACATATATCAGACAACCCGATGTGGGTTAGACAGATTGTACTAAACCGACATGTTTTGATGGAACCATTCTTAGGCTGATGACGCATAAGCTGAATTAGACGAGAATTGAGTAACCTAATTACATAAAGAGCTTTGTTCACGAATGGATAACCTCTATAAATATACGAGTTCTTTTTAGTATAGCTTTTCATTGCTTGAGTACACATGATTTTATCAATGAGAACGTTTTAAATAGGGATTTATTGATAACTGACTGTAATGTTTTGATTTACGATTCATTCATCATCATTATCATTACAACCCATAATCGTCCCACTGCTGGGCTCGGGTCTCCTCTCACAATGTAACCCCTTACAGGACATAGTCCACCACGCTGACCAAGTGCGGATTGGCAGACTTCACACACCTTTGAGAACATTATGGAGAACTCTCAGGTGGGCAGGTTTTGTCACGACGTTTTCCTTCACCGAGTCGCGGATTCCATAGCACAAATTAGCCATTACTAGCACACATGATCCGGGAATAAACAATCTATCACACAACTGTCTGCCCCGGCTGGAAATCGAACCTGGAAGCCTTCGCTACGCAGTCAGGGTCACACCTATTAAACTGCAGGTTCGTCATTTGTGATACATCAGTAACATTTTCATCAACACGCAATTTGCTCGCAATACAATACCGCTGACTCTGTGTGGGGGGGGGGGGCGTGCAGTCGGACATAAGTACAGGTATACAAGTGATCCGGTAACGACCAGCGGGCGTCATACGTCACGCGTCAGATCACATCACGCCGCACATGTTCGTGTGTCGATGTAAAAATAACATCTAAAGTTCTAAACAAACATTCGCCACCGCTAATCACTAATGGGTCAGAACGGCGCCATCACACACGTCGAATTGGTTCACCGTGGCCCACATAATAGGCTCTTCATAACCATGGCACATGTCAGGGTATGTTGAATATTGAAGTAGGTACACTCATGGACAATGTACCTACTTGGGAAGAATCTGAAAGATACAGTTAGATGCGCAGAACAAAAAGCAGAGCATAACGACTTCTGCGCATCTAATGTCTCTTTCTACGTCTTTCCAAGTTACTGGTCCTTGACTATAGCAGGTTATATGTGACGTCACAGTAGGTACGTGACGTACGGAACCAACAATAACAAAATCATAAATCATTTATTCATATAGGTATCACATTTACACTATACTTATGCATGTAAATTTTTTAATCTACCACCATTTTACGTGCTTTGTCACCGAGAAGAAATGGCGAAAGAATAGCATAATAACATAGCGACATAAGTATAGGCCTACTTCTTATATGTGGGTCAAATAGGTCACACAAACAGCCACCTTCCGTTAAGAGGTCAGTAGTCCATGGAAGAGTTACTAATATCACCATGAGCATGGAGACGAGAAAAAGTTAAAAAAATCCTAATTACAAGGATATAGTCATCTACACGGAACGTGGCAAGAGTCTGAAAGAGAGATTAGGTGCGTAGAAGTCATTTTGCTAGGGTTTTTGTTTTGCGTATCTAACTGTCTCTTTTAGACTTGCCTAGTTCCGTGTCAGTACTATGGTTAAACAAGTTACAGAACTCTTACAGAACCGTGATATATCATGACGTCATCATGCATTGTTCAGCATTCTGCAAGAGGTGAGGTTGCCTCGAATAATGACGGATAATTGAACTCGGCATACATGTTTCTTACAAAGTACACTGACGGACGCATAAACTGTATCAAGTTCAAGACGCAATACATTTTAACATTTAATGAAAGTTATAATTGTATCTTTTATTGAAGTTCTATTTATAAATTTATATTTTTTTGATTAATAGGCAGTCTCGACATTTTCATTTGGTTTACTTTTCATACTAGTAATCATGAACTTTGATACAGTTTATTTGTCCGTAAGTATCATCGAGCATACAACCAATAGAGCGGTAACGTAACATGTTTTGTTCGAAAACAAATTACGCCAAAACACTGCGCCGGTCGATGCGCTCTGATTGGCCGACACACAGCTCACCTGCTCTCTTATTGGTTCGGTAATAAATTGTCATCTAGCTGGAACCAATCACTGATCAGCTTCGGAATTTTCTAGCCCACACTACTGCTCTATTACACGCTCAATGGTCAGATACATACATAGTCTAGTAAATGAGTGGACGTGTGACGGGTGGTGTTAATGGATGAGCTTTAAAATAAAGGCTCTGACAGTGTTTATCAGTTGGAAGCAGCTCCACGGCTAATGTATTGGCTAGTATGGCCGCGATCGCGTCACGATAGCGGCCCGGCGCGCTACTACTGAGATTATTTTTCCGACGCTGACGGAACCGAACAAAAACTGGCATCTGAGGCGTGAATGTTAAAAAATATTTAATATAGTTCAGTTTCACTATGAACTTATATCTATGTGTGTGAGTTTTTTGGTAATAAATGCAGTACCTCAAATATCAAGTTGGATTCGCTGTCCTCTTTAAAAAAGAATTGGGTTTAGAACTTCAGACTTAACTGTAAAGTTCAGATGATGCTTAAACTTTCTGTGTAACGGTGGAACCTCTCTTTCTTGTTTACTCATCAAACAAATGAGCAGTGTAACTACGCCATTCAGTATGTTACGATTTTTGCAGTATATGGAATTCAATAATACCAAATGCGTCATCGATTCTTTCTAAGGCAACAAGGAAAGAATTTCAACGTCTATTGTGTCAGTTTTATAATTTCAATTATTCCTGATCTGATTGCAATATAGCACATACGAAAACTTGAGTTTGCTCGTAAAATGTCTTAGATCCGGATATGACGTCACGACGGCCTGCGACGTCACCCGCCGCGATCCGCGGCCCTCACACAAGATGGAGAGCTTTGAGAACGCGCCTCGAGTGATCAATCAATATGTAATATATCGGCTCGAATCGCGCATTGTTCCATCTTTTGTCACGCTTGGATTGCGCTCGATTTAAAAATGTATTCTTGATTGCGAGCCGCAATTCTAAAGCGAAATTCGGGAGCCGCACACGTGAGGCTTCCAAGCTTCGAGCAACGTGCAGTGTGCGCTCATTGAAATGATAACGGTCCGTCCATTGACGGCGGCGCGGTTTCCAAGCAGCCGCCGCGTGGTGCGCCTTTCATCGCCGCTCCAATCACGCGCTCCATTCTGGCTTGCGTCTATCGGATCCCTCCTCTCGATAATTAAGCAAAAACGGATTCGTATCTATTGTTAAAAACGATTGCGAGCGCCGTCGCTAGGCCAGTCCGCTCCGGCGATGTAATCTAAAAAAATTGCAAATCTCATGGTGATGCCAAAGTTTTTGCCCAATGGAAGTCGCTGTGCGAACGTTAGGCTTCGATTATCTTAACGTCGCAGAGAAATCGCCTAAAAGCTATGGAGCGTTAATGTCACGCGAATTAAGTTGCTAAAACTGGTCTTAGCCGATTCGTTCCAGACTGTAATTATTGCGCGCCAATTACATCTAACCTTTTTTAGAGCATCGACGACAATAGCGGATCTTTTGTTCCCGGTCCCTTCTAACTAGACCAGAATAAATCTAGCTCTCGAGTCTGCAGCAAAAAGTGACACTTTCTAATCCCAGTATCTCGACTAAGCAATAACGTTTGGCAATGTTGGACAACAACATGTTGCACAAATTTTGGCAGCTCAGCTAACACTTTTCCGATTAGCTCCGCGCCGCAATAAGTCATCCGAGCGCCGCCGCTAACTTTGCTCCTACACATGCTGCGTTTTATTATCTCAACTTTTTGAAGTCAACCGTGAGAGTTTGTTCACATAACATTCAACTTGAAATCTCCGTTTATCAGTTACGACCGATACAACATAATTAAACTTTAGTATTCTCTTTTATTAAAAAATACCCTGATGGAAGTTGGCCTTCATTCATTACACTCTAACCGGTGCAAGCCTTCTAAATCATCATCCTTTCTTCCTCGATTTCGCCTTCAATTCGACGTAGCAGGATGTTATCCTACGTTACTTCTATTAAAGTCAGACCATTTGAGGACCTCGCTGCCTGAAGGTTATCAGTCACGCGACCTATGTAGCCCAATGATACTAAGTCGGGTGACCTATATTTATTTTATTCAAAGACTACATTGTCTGCTTTCATAGATACTAACTAGTCTACCGCGCGCGGCTTTGCCCGAGTGGAATTTATGATTGTAACATAGTGTAAAAATGTATTTTTCCATATAAAAGATTTCCCCCTTTTTACCACTTCGGGAGGGGAATTAAGAAAAATCTTCTCTTAGTGCTCCTCTACACTTCATAAGGAATCTTCACACCAAATTTCAACTTTGTGTGCGTTGTCCATCAGTCACTCATTGTCAGTAATGGAAAAGTTTATACAGATAATGATATGTCCAACGATCATTGAAGATGATGACTGTTCCCAAAACATTGGAAATGTGCCTGATGTTCAAAATACAAGCTGAACCTATACATTCGTTTTACTTAACTAGAGTGCACGTAAATCCTTTTCGAAACACATTAAGGCGTCCAGTCCCGCTCGTTATTTAGACATCGCTGGTTAAGCCTTGTCGGGGGCTCGGGGTGCATTCGGACAGTGGACACTGACCACCAGTGACATCTGTCTTATGGTCATTACTAATTGTTTATCTTCATCAACAATAATTTTACTACATTACAGTTCACATAGTGTCTAGTCAGTTTTTTACAGTTTACAGTTCATGGTTAGGTTTCAGGTTGCACTCATTGGCAGGGGAAATTAATCGAAACAAAATCGATTCAAACTTGTTTTTTACAGAGTATATTATTGCTGACATGAAGTCTTGCAACTTCCAAAGGTGCAGTTACTGTGTAAACACAAGGATATCTTATGAAATGAAGTCCTCCAGCTTACATAAATTATCTTCCACATGGACCAGTCCATCGCATGGCCTAACTACGGTATTACAATCGCTTTTAAGGCCGTGGAGCTGTGAGCTCTGAACCGACGTTAATCGAGAACGTTCATGGTAGGGCGAGTAGCGCAAAGCGAGCCGCACTGGACCCGGGCCGCACGCCGCACACCCGGGCCGCAGCCGCACGCCGCACGCCCAGGCCGCAGCCGCAAGCCCCAACACTGCCACACTCGCAGCTATAGCGATACTTGTGTTGTACGTTCGAGAAAGATCGATAGTGTACTAGTTTGGCCAGCGCCGAAACCGTACCATACGAGATAATGAGATTTGCACACCATACAGCTGAGATGCGGTCGGGTGCGTTTTCTTTATGCGAGTACGTAATGGAATCGACGTTTATTTATAAGAGTTGAGTACATTTCCTAAAATGTCCAACGGACTTTAATCTATACGAATATTGTAAAGAGGAAAGATTTGATTGTTTGTTTGAATTGAATAGGCTTCAAAACTACTGAACCGATTTTATTGAAATTTGACATGGAGATACTTTGGGACCCTAAGAAGGACATAAGATTATTTTTATCCCCTAAAGGGGGTAACTATGTACTATATTTATACGGAAGTGAAGCGAGGACGAGTATCCTAGCTACAATAATGAATCCAGAAACTAAGATCGCTTCCCAAAATATGAGCGAAGAAAAAAAAGATAGTTGAATGTTGGCACATAAGCTTATACCATGTTTGAAGGGTATAATGGATAGGAAAACAAGAGAATCTTAAGTTTGCCCTTGAAACTTGATAAGAGTCCACGTCACTACGGACTATGATGAACGACCTATTTTTGTTTACATGAAAAACCGCTAACAATCACGTAAGAATCAGTTGACAAGAATTAAAGAGTATTGCTAAAGTTCCTCTAAACATTATTGCAGGACAACGCACCATGTGCTAATTTGCGCTGGCTCCGATCGATCCTACGCCTTTACAAGTACACCAGCCCCGGCAGACTGGACGTGTCTGTTGGTGACTGCGTTGGTGGAAGGATAGATATAAATACGTACGTACGTACGTTTGGGATTCCAGTACGCTTATATAAGGGGCGACCATCTGTCCTCAGGGGTAGCAACGCATCTGTGGCAAACTTCGAGAGGGACAATTA
>DWKA01001551.1:0-12198 GCA_018249155.1 Panoquina ocola ocola | reverse complement strand
ACGTGCTCCCTCCTTTGCCTCAGGCCCCGACTGCAATCAACTCGCGCGATCTGTGTATTCGTTCGCAATACGACTTTATTATTATTATGGCAAAGTAACAAATTAAAATAATTCGTTTTACCTAGCAACATAATCTACACAAACACAAAAAACTACAAAAAATATCACGTATATTCATCTAAGAACTTTCAACCCTCTTTAAAAGACCCTAGAATTCAATTTACCATATCCCAACTCGATACCCCAACAGTAGCGCCTGTATCTGTCAACGAACGAAGTCCTCACACCTCATATAGTACCAACAGCATTGTATTAAACAATATATAATGATATATAAAGGTATAAACACATCGGAGCGGGAATAATAAAACATTAGTGCCACTGCATTATAAAGCTGCTTGTACAAAAAGATCAATTTCCGATGCGAGGCATAAGCGGTAGCGGTTTTAGCGGAGAATAAAGAAAGCGTTTTATTTCAAACGGTATTAGAGATGGTATTTGAAAATGGAACATCTCAGTTCTTTCTAAAGGTATGTTTAGATTATATCTAAAAAAAAGTATTTGAAAAATAGGTTCTTTGAAAAGTATTTTCACTTCGTGTATGAAAAATTGTAGTTTGTTTTTTTAAAGTCAATTTGTGTTTATTTATTGTGTCTTTATAAATAATGTAATTGTTATTTTATACTTATACTGGGCTTGGGTGTGCCAATTTCGATGACTGCAACGAATTTCCTTGGGTTTACGCTTCAACACAAATTAATATTGAAAACAATTATAAGCTCATGAGCTTTCGGTGCAGGAGATGCAAAATCGTTATTTTATCAACAAGAACCATAAATAGTACAGACAAACATAAGTAAGTACGTATTCCAGGCGTATACATGTATACCTTTACATCCTATTATACACCCCCTCCCCTCCCCATTTGGTACGACCACTACACTACAACTAGCAAATCAAATTCGTCCCACTGCTGGGCTCGGGTCTCCTCTCACAATGTGAGAGGTACAGGCCCTAGTCCGCCACGCTGGCCAAGTGCGGATTGGCAGACTTCACAACACCTTTGAGAACATTATGGAGAACTCTCTGGTGTGCAGGTTTCCTCACGATGTTTTCCTTCACCGAATCAAGTGACAATTAACTAGTAATACGCACATAACTTATAGAAAATTTGTGGTGCGTGCAGGATTTGAACGCATGACCTCTGTTCGAGAGACCAACGTTCAAACCACTAGGCTATCACTATCACTACTTATTTACTTTTTAAAATTATTTTCTGGAATATCTTTACTGCTATAGGTATAGGTATGTATTAAGCGCTTGTTGTTTCAATTTAAACAATTGTTGAAGTTGACCAACTACGCGCGCACTCAGTAGTCGCGTGGAAGACCGCTAGTGGCAGCATTTCTTGAGCACTTGTGTCCAGGATAGGCAAGCCGTCGGTCCTGATAGTTGTGAGATAGCAGCCGTGAAGCCGTGTCGGAAGGCTGTCGGGCGGCATTAAAACTTTCGACACTCGGGTTGACAACGCTACGCGCACAGCAGCAGGACGGTGAAGAATTTTTTGCCTTCTCAGTAAGTAACTGTAGAGGTCTAGTATCTAGTATCAGATTGTAGCCATACTGTTAGGTACTTCTTGTGGGTCATAAACAAAACTACTGAAATAAATTTAAAATAAGTTTATTTATTAAAATGTACTTCTGTTGCTTACATAATATTTACACAAACACGTGACTGGTCGGTCGCCGGCCGCGGGCAGCGCCCCCCCCCCCCCGCGCCGGCCCGCGGCCGCACGCGTCCGGCACCTGGCTACTACTAATAACATTATAATATTTACTCTAATATTATATATCTCTATTTATTTATTATAAAATAATTATATAATTGATGGCTTAGGACCAAATATAAAGATAACATTATTATTTCAATATTGACATAATTCGGACTTCACCATAGAGAGGTATCTCAGATCTACACGAAGTTCGTCCGCGCGGACGCCGGCACTCGGTGCGTCCGCGTCGGGACCTACTTAACCATAACACACGTTAAATATAAATTTACAAATATAAAATTCATTTAAATATTTTGGTCAAAAAATTTAGTTGTACCTACAAATAAAATCTACGTGAGATTCGACAACAGAGGTAAACCCGCACTCCGGTCGCTCGCCGGGACACTCCGCGCTGGTGACAGCGCTTGTGGACGTCCGTTTTTTTCACCGGATAACGGTTCTTGCTTTATTAGCCGATTCGCGGTGGTGTATGGTTCATAATGAATGCGGACATCGGTTCGACGGACAATTTACACCGAATAAAAAAGCACGTAGCGTTATCCGGTGAAAATAACGGACGTCTACAAGCGCTCTAAGACCCTTCGTGCGCAATGCGATATAATTCTCCGACACTCGCGTCGCTCGTGTGTACGAACCGTACGCTACCGGATGCTCGAGACTCGACAGCAACGTTAGTGTCGGAGGCTCGCGCAGAGTTGTATTCGAAGGATCTCTCCGAGCGCGCGCTGCGCCCGGCACCTACTGCCGCCGCAGCGCGCGGCGTCGCTTTTATTCGGACGCGTCATTCCATCCAAAAATCTTTCGAAACGAGCGACCGTAACGTTAGAAATTAACTAATTTATGTAATATAAAATAAAATATAAAAATATGTTTTAATTAAATTCGTGGAATGCTCTCAGAAGTCATGGAGTCAGTACGGGGCAACTTACCGATAAAACATAATATCATTATCATTACAGGTTACTCGATATCGGAGCCTCTTCAGCATTAAATATATATTCAAAACTTCTAGTCTATCTACACGTACGATATAACTATAGGAATGCCACCAGTCTCATCCTTTCTTTCGAGAAATGTATATCGTTCGCAGTGAGCGAATATTTGGTAACAAAATGACGCGGTCGGCGGGCGGCGGGCGGCGGGCTGCCCCACCGGCGGGCGACTGAGATTCTTGGTATGATCGGGGAGGTGCGGGCGGGCGGCGCGCGGCTCAGCTGCCCAGCGACACCACGGTGGGCCGCTCGCGGTACTCGGGCTCGTCGTACAGCGCGTGCTGCGCGTGCGGCGCGTGCGCGTGCGCGTGCGGCAGCGGCTGCGAGTGCGCGGGCGGCGGCTCCTCCAGCTTGACGTGCGGCTGCACGAAGTAGCCCATGGCCAGCGGCGAGCGCGCGCCGCCGTCTACTGCAACCAGCGCGCGATTACATTACCGGCGCGTCTCACACACGATACACTTCACCCACTCAAGGTCACCCGGAGGGGACCGAGTGACGCTATGTGTATATAATTATATTTCGCCTCTCTCACACGACGGTGTCTTACACGAGTAGGAAAATGTCATGCATTAGATTTCATTTTAGTATCGTCGAGGTGCAGGCAGCGAATTGGGTCCGTGAGGGTAAGGAGCTCCGAGCCTCGCATTGACCACTGACGCTATCCCCGACGGGCCCCGCGTCCATGACCCGGATGATTTGGCCATGATTCTCGATTTGAAATGATGTCAAAGGAATATTAAAATGGTAGGTACATACAAGTGAGGATCTCACGCAGGTTCTCCGACTTGACGGTGTTGGCCACGGAGTGCGTGGAGTGGCCGATGTGCCCGGAGTGCGCGGAGTGCGCAGAGTGCGCGCTCTTGCTGAGGTTGCGCTCCCCCTTCATCGTGTTCTTTGGTTTCCGCTTTCTCGTCTGCAACGGTACAATCAATATTTGGTAAGGCGCCAGAAAAACCACAACTACAATTTTAAGAATTGCAGCACGCCAGCCGGAGGATCGAACAAAGAGAGAGGTGGCTGACCTGGATGGAGTCCTTCTTCATGGCGATGGGCCGGTTGATGTTGTGCAGCTTGTAGTAGAGGCCGCACGCGTTGCACACGGTCTCGCCCTGCGCGTTGCGCCGCCACAGCGACGTGGTGGTGGTCTTGCAGTTGTTGCACATCATGCCGGGCCGCTTCGTGCCCATCTGTACACGCCCTCCGCCGTCAATCACAGAACACGGGACACCGCGATATGCAAGTGCGATTGACAACGATTTGGGATGTTTTCAATTGTTGAATATGCTTCTTAATTATTTAATCATTCAAAAAATATCTTTGAATTCGTTAGTTCATGCAATATTGGCGGAAATTTGTTTGACAATGGACCCTTAATGATGTCGCCCTTAGTTTTTATTTTGTTTTCAACATTACCGAGGATGGATATTACCTACTTATTAATTGAATACACTTGCATATCGGGTTATCTTTACCTAATTTAGCAACATGGCGATAACGGAGGAGTTACAAAGCCAAGCTCCGAGTACGTACTAGTAAATCGAGTGTTTTGAGCGACACATAGATAAATAATTAAAGAGCATTTTTGTCTCAAAACACTCAATCAACGTTCCTTTTGGTTAGTCGAGGGTGGTAACGAGCATGCAATATGGATGGCGGTGGTGTGAGAACAGGACAAGCGATGACATGCGCGCGGGGACTCGGGGAAACGATCAGATTCCAGTTGGAAAGTTGTCGGATCAAGTGAGGAATTTCATTGAGAAATAGTTGAAATATTTGGAAGCTTTTACTTGTTTGAGAGTGAGATCTCGGAAGTCAATCGGTGTAGTTGAAGGTAGAATTCTGGGAAACATCGTGGACAAAACGTGGAGATACAAAATCAAAGGGGAAAATCAAAAATACGGGGAAGCGAGGGGATCGCGGTCGGGGTGAACGTACCCCCTTCTTCTGTTTGTAGTCGGAGGGGGTGGAGGCGACGAGCGGCGCACAGAGCGGCGGGGGCGCGGACAGCGCGGGGTGCGCGGGGTGCGGCGCCGCGCCGTTAAACAGGAAGCCCTTGTAGTAATCCGCGCCCGGCGGGGCCCCCTCCGCGGCCACTGCAACCAACAAGCCACAAGGGCGTCACTACAGGCTCGGGTCGGACGCTCGGCGGGCGCGGATTGCTCGCGGGCGGGGAGAGGGAGCGAGCGGCGAGGGGCGGAGAGCGAGGCTGCGTACGTCGGGGGCCGGCGCCAGCGCGTGCGCCGCGTGCCGCTGACGTACCAGCCGCCGCGGCTGCTTGAGCGGCCGGTTCATGCCGTTCATCTTGTTGTAGAGGCCGCACGCGTTGCACAGGTAGTGGCCGGTGCCGTCGCGCCGCCACAGCGGCGTCTGGATCGCGCCGCAGTTGACGCACTCGCGGCCCCCCGTGAAAAACTCCGCCATGTCGACTGCGCAACACAACGTTAGCTCGCACCTGCCTCGAGGGCCACCCGTCCCGCAGAGCGTCCGACACACTAAACATCGCCAATCATCCTTATCATCTACATATCTCTCGTGGGTACCTTCCTCCGCGAGCATCAAACCTTACCCGTCGATCAGAACCATAGTGGCGTCGTAACGCGACGCGAGTGCAACGGCACGGGGACTGACGTCACAGCGCCGAGCTCGCTTCCTCTCGCCGGCTCGTGATGTATTCTTATTTACTCACGAGACTTTTAAACATGTATCAGATTGCTTTAGAGAGCGCCGACCGGCGAGCGAGGCCGCTCGTGACTTAATTCATGAATGTGCCGATCATTAACAACAATCGCGACAATTATGTGACCGTTGGAACATTACACTGCAAAATTGTTGCGAAGGCTTACGTAGCACAATAATAACATCTCGAGGCCTACTCGACCGGATAACAAGTATGTAGTTGGTATTCTTATACGAAATCGTGAGACCATAGGTACGAAAGCAAATACGAGACTAAGTATTCGTAGATAAAAGTCTGAAGGAGCTCAGGCGCCGCCGGGTGGTAGAGAAGAGCACAAATTACTAAGACAATGCGTACCTTAGCGACCCTGGACCCGCGGGGAGCGCCAGGGCTAGCGCGCTGGCCGCAGACGATTTATCAGCGATCACGCGCGACATCGCGCTCGGAGCGTGATGTCGCGCGGCTGCATTACGTAACGTCAGCGCGTGACCCCGACATTGAGCGCGCGCGATGCGTCAGCACGCGACGACAATGGAGCCGCTGAGCCAGCACCAGGAAGTCTCGCGTGTAAACACGGTGTCGGGTGTCGCCCGCTGTTTATCGAACAACCTCTTACGAACGATCGGTCGCTCGACTCCCGCTGGCCGACGCGGAAGAACGGAAGCGATGGCCGCCCCGTGGCATATGGGGAGCCAAAACTATAGCTCCGCCATAAGTTTAGGGAATGTGTAAACGGTACGGAGCAAAACTAACCGCGGGAAATTAAACAATTTTCTGCACATGAGTGCGTATGAGTGAGGATGACTCCGACGCTACAATTTCCCGTGCGATGGGAATATGATGTTCTGTCCGATGGATTTTAATAATAAAAACCAAATGACTGAGTGGTCAAAGTCCATGCGTGGTGGATGGCCACGTGGTGCCCAATGGTTGCATCATTGTCCGGAGAGTCCGTTACTGTGATAAAAACAAAGCGCGCGTAGCGGTAAGCCGAGCCGGGCCATGTGCCCCGCGCCGCGCAGCCAGCCGCCATGCGCTGAACATTAACACACATTAACAATATGTTTGCGCTTTTATCGACACTTTTGGAAATTTGATACAAACTTGATGGTGTAACGAGCCACGGAGCCGTGATGTATCCAGTCTGGTCGCACATAATACTTATAATAGATGGCATGTGTTGCAACGGTTACTGCACTCAACAAGTTCGAGAATAATATCATTTTTACGAATTTAAATTATATTTCACTAAGTGTAATTACACAAAAACACAAAAAAAATGCTAAAACAAAACATCGTCGGAAATAATGCTGAAAATGCATGAGATATCACTGTCAAGCAACGCCCGTGACGTCACCTCGCAACCGTGTGTGTCACGGAACGTCTTCGACACAAACGCATTCCAATTACTATTTCACTAGCTGTGTTGTTTACCGTTGACTTGTGTTTTGTAAAAACATGAATAGGAAGGATACTTTTCTTTCTGGAATTAGATAAATTATTCAGTAGCCGTCCTGATTTAACATGACTTACACCGCGGAGTTACATTCCAAGGAAAACGTCTTTATAGTGTGCGCTACCTTCTGACCTCACGTTGAAGTCGCCGACACGTCCACGACATTTAACAGTTATTACAGCAAATAATTAGTCGTTCTTAAGTTTATGTGTAAGGGTTTGTTTTAATTTCCTAACCAGCCGTGGGCCGGGGCGGACGCGCCATGTACGGCCGCCTTTGTAGCGCCGCGCCGCAGGACAACGCAAACACCTCGCCCGCTCGCCCGCGACCAGGGCCCACTGAACTATTCATTTAATTCAGATTTGGTACACAGCAGCGCTCAACGCACCGCCTCACACCATTATCGCACCGCGCGACACCAAACTCATTTATTGCACGCGATACTACCTAATGTTAATAAGTAGATGTAAGCGCATTCAGAACAATATTGACAGGTCAAGTCAGGTCAGGTCAAGAAGTAGTGTCAGCACAGCAGTCAGCAGTCAGCAGCCAGCGCCGTCCGCCGGACGCGGGCCGCGGGGCGCGTGCGCTGCACACGTGCACCAGCACCGCGCTGCTCGTGTCCCGCGTTCCCGGGGATTTACTGTTTACGAGTATTTCGCGTCCCAAATGGGAGTTTAACTTTAAGTGGAATACAAAACGGCGATAACTAATAAACCTCTCGTCACATTTCACTTTTCGATCGTTAAAAAATTATGACGCAGATAAAAGCTGGTTTAAAATTTAAATGCCGAGGTTTTTTGTCGTACGTGGCACGGGGCGCGGGCAGTGGGGCGCGGGACGCGGGCGCGGGGCGCGGGGCGCGCGCAGCGGGCAGCGGGGCGAGGAACGCACCGAGTACCATCTCTCTGTCACCGTTGTTTCTACAGCTACGAGCAATATAGATAGCTACCTACGTGATATTCAACAATCATGGTCATTGCATAATGACGATGATCGTGTCGCAGATTACGGGTCGTGTGGACTGGCGGCCGGGCGGCCCGCGCGGCGCCGCCTCACCCCCCGCCCGATGCTGTTTACTCGTAACATTCAACGAACTAATATTTACATTGACATCGGACGGAACTTTAAATGCTTAGTATCAATTAGGACAAATCAATCTATTTCTATACAAGTTGATAGCTGTCCTACCAATTGAAAAGCCCAGTACTTACACAGGCCATTAGGTAGCTAGTGTAGCTACTACTTAGGTGTAAAATAAGAGCAGAGGTTTGTAACCGTTGCGCACGTCAGTCAGAGCAGGAATGTTTTTTAATAATTTTATATCAGATTTATTTATTTATGCTTTATTGACCCTTAACAAAAAAAGTGGTACAAAAGGTGGACTTAATGCAACATCATTTAGAGTAGGTACCCGTTGCCCCTCGAGCCGTCTCCGTGTGGACGTTGGAACGTATTCAAGCTTTTAGTTACATAGGTACACATACCTAGTTTATGAGAGACAACTCTCCTGAATGTGAACTCGGGCCCGGAAGCTCGGCCGACTGACACCACGCCCTACTGACTACAACTTAATGCACTTCAGGACTCCCAGGAGACGACTGGCTTCGGTAACGGATTGGATGATGCAGTCCGTACCTCACCAACTTAAAAATATTCGCTACCACTTGACGCTTACTTTTTTTGGACTTTGACTTTTCGCTCCAGGGCGCAGTGGTTGTCACGGGCGCCGGGCTCCGTTCAAAAGAAAGGCCATTAAAGTGTAAGTGTAACATTGAGTGGCGCCGCGCCGCGCACTGACGGACGAAGGTCTAAGTGGAGCGCGCGAGGGACGTGAAAAAACGCGGCTTCGCACACTCTTCATCGCACTTTTTATTTTATTTATCTGCTAGTATTTCACGCAGTAGGATGTTGATGCTGACTCTACTACCTTAGATTTTTTAAGAACAAAATGGTTCATAGACATACCGGATCTATACAAATAGTAGGTACAACGACTGTACCTAGTATTTCTCCCCTGACGCAGCGAACCCGCTTTTGCTAGTAAAATGAAATATTGTACCAGGTTGGGAGGAGAGCAGAGAGCGCGGAGCGTTGGGCATTGAGCGCGGCCTGGGGAGGAGGCAGCGGGTAGTGTATATTGACAACGTGTCTCTTCGTTATCGGCGCCGCCGCGACAGATGAGTTATCGCTACCAAATAAAAATAAAACGGGAATGCGACGGTTCGGCGGTCGCCGGGCTATCGCGCGACCCGCGCCCCGCCCCCGCGCCCTCCACGCCCCCCGCGCCCGCCCCACGCCGCACCGTAGTGGCCGTGAAAACGTCTCCGGGACTCATTTTCTTAAATAATGGTTTCCTAATTTCGCAAATGGACAAACATGTTAATAAGCGACAAGTACGCATTAGGTACGTTCGAATTGTGAAATATTTATTACATCAGTCTCGAATATAGTGTCAAAATGTGAATATTGTGACTTGTTCAATGTTCCTCAGAACAAAACAAACTACCTACCTACCTAAACATTTTATCATTTGCGAGGTCAGATTTCATCATTGTACGAATTATAACTCTTTTGTTGCAGTAATTGTACGAAGACAGAAAAAATATAACGAAATACCTACATCTACATACACTTTTAACAAAACATTTAGGTATTTGATAACGCAGATGTATTTTCCGCGATCAAAAGTGTACCCATGTGTGCTAAATAATAACCAATATTAAAACAATGAACCAGGTCCGGTGGAATCCAGTCCCCTGGAAATTTGCGGAGCTACATATTTAATAAGTAGGACCTACTTTATTTTGAGGTGTATTATTATTATTTTAAAAAACCTCATAAATATTATCTGCATCTCACTATACCTAGTACCTACCTATCTCCAGCTGTGAAAACCAAAACCGAATTGGCCAAGCCGTGTCATGGAACATCATTCTCATACTCGTACGTATCAATATAATTATAGTGAATAATAATATAACGAATTGTTTACAGTACAATTATAAAATATAGGAATGTTTATTGTTTATGGTGAGTGGTGGTGGCGCGCTATCGGCCGCATCCCGGCGATAGCGGCCGACGTCACCGCGCACCGCTCGCTGCTCACTGCTGCCACTGCTGCTTTTTTATTTACGATATTTACACGATATTTTGGAAATTATACCCCAACTAAATATGAATATGGTCATTCCCGAGTTCACTTAATTCATGAATATCTAATGCATTCTACCACGACCGCGGACGACGCCGGCGGCGGTCCCGGCCCGCCGGCCGTTCTTTATACTTGTGAACGTATCGAACTTACGATTTTATAAATTGTGCCGACGTTTTGGCACCCAGTTTAATTTAACAAACTTATATACCAGCGGCACTGCGATACGTCCGCCGACCTGCCGCCTCGCGGCTCCGTCATGCAATAGCTACCTAGGTACATCTGTTTCCCAACGATCGAGTGCTGCACTAAAATGGTTTAAAAAAATCCACTTGTGAAGTGGCGAAATATGCGTTAAGGTTTCAATGACAACAAATCGTTCGGAGAGGCTAAAGAATTTCACGAACGTGCTTTAATTTAAATAACTCTGAATCGCTGATATCAGTATTGAATTTTTGAAACACGGATTTAAATATTTTTGTAGTCCGTAGAGACGTGGTCTCCCGGCGGACGTGGCCGCGGTAACACAACAAACTTACACTTTCTAATGGCTCACAGCGACGTGTAGAAGTTTTGATGCTCGGGAGGTGGTAAGTGTGCGCGTATCTACGCATACCAACACATACCGACACGGAAAATAGAAAGAAATCTTAAACGTGGATACATTTTTATCACAGCATTGTAAATATGGTTCACCTTACTGCATCAGTACATACAAGACAACAGGAGATAAAACATGAGTCAGATTAAGTTGTGAAGGGCGGAGTACTTACTTGCCGAGAGGCTGGCGGAGGCGGACAGCTGCGGGCGGCGCGCGCCCTCCAGCGACGACCACATCTCCTGGAACCGAGCGCACGCACGTTACACACCCTTTCCATTCATCCTGCTCGCACATCGCTAAGCTAACGTTATACTGAGACTCGAACAGCCAACGGAACATTGAAAAATTTCGGGATGACCTGCCTGCCCGAGTCAGGCGCCATCGGATTGAAAGCTCATGTCCAAGTGCAAGTAAACAGCGCGCGGGCGGCGCGCGGCGGCGGCACGCGCCGATAGCGACCGCTCGCATATTTTGACAGTGACCACTTTTTGTTCCGTTTATCTTATCTAGTTCTTTTGTTTCCTAGAAAAGAAATTATTTTTGGAAATCGTTACGTCAACGTTTTCTGTAGTTATTTATTTCTTTCAACGCGAACATTGTTTCGTTTTTTTGCTCGCTCGGTATCGATTAATCATCGACGATTCAAAATGATGTAGGTTCCTAGGACATCATTTAAATAATTTATCGTACCTACTGTATTCAGTTTGATGTATTATTATATTCAGAACGCGTTGCAGTTTCCATTAGATACTATTTGTTCCGAATAATGTAGATATACAAAATTTAAAAAAAAATGTGATTTTTAAAGTGTACTTTTGTAGATTAAAGCTTTGTCAATCAACCTTAAAATCCCAATGCAAACAGCTAAAATGGTTTGTTTATAGACAGGAAACACCGGCCCAAACTGGGATACGTCGTACGGCACAAGTCGCAACAATACAAACATTACAAACACGGCGCGGCCGCGGACCTCAACAAACACGCGAGTGTTTGCGGCGCGGCCGGCCGCCACACGCACACACGCACACACGCACGACCACCTTCATACAAAGCTGTAATTGCCCGGGCAGGTGAGCAACTATATATATATTTATTTAAGAAACGTTTCTCATAATAATATTCATCTATTCGGTACTTCGGTTTCGCAATAGCGGATTCAATTCATCGCCACTGTAATGACGCTACATTAATAAAGCAGTGGTACCTGGTGAGCGTAGGCGTTGGCGGTGATGGGCGAGGAGCCGTACACGGCGGCGGGGCGCGGCGCGAAGCCGCCGCTGAAGCGCGCGCTGAAGGCCGGCAGCGCGCCGCCGCCCTCCGCCTCGCCGCCCGCCTCCGCGTACTCCTCCGCCAGCACGGCGCCCGCGCCCGCGCCCGCGCCCGCTCCGCTCGTCGTGCTGTAGCTCGGGGAACCACCTGCGCCCGGAGTCCGACCTCATTATTATTAATTAGGGTAAACTATATAATGATTGGCACTTTAAGACAATCTTGTCATGATTTGTTTTGTAAAAATTATACTACATGTT
>DWKA01001550.1:0-12202 GCA_018249155.1 Panoquina ocola ocola | reverse complement strand
CAGATAGTATGAAACACGTCGTATCTGCGCCGTATCCGCGCCACGCCTTACGCTGTGTGCGTCCTCCCTTAGTGTGCCTAGAGCGTATTTGATTGCATTAGATACACATTCTTAGGTTCAACTTAGGTATTTGAATTAAAATTTAATTAGTTGATTTTTAAACTGTTATCAATACGACATTATTAAAAGTTAAGTTTACGTGTGATGTATTTAAAAATTCTCCTTATTATTTTATGTTCAAAGTAAATAGCCCCTATAATAATAGTCTGTCCTTACAGTATTTATGTTAACCAAAACGAATGATATGAAAAAATCCAATTGTTTATGTGCAATGAGTTCCTTTTCCATCTGTAGATGTAAAAACAAAATTATAATTAAAATTAACAGACAATGTGAGCTACACAATACAGGCGATGCCACAAGTGTCGTAAACACAAAAAGTGTAGCCTCGCTCTCTTTCTGCCACTATATCCGTCTCACTCACACGTTAACAAAATGCAGTTGTTATGTACCTAATTAAGACGACATCTCTTAAAGCCTGCACCGGAGCTATCAGAAGGAATTAATACTGAAAACTTAACAATAAATAATATCGTTTTGCCAGCATCGCGACTCTTGCATTATGCGGGATAATCTCATTAATATTTATAATGGAATAAAAATAAATTATCCTCGTGTACGTACGGCGGCGCAAGTTTCAACCATCTGTCAAATTTACACGCTTTTATCGAGGAATGTGAACGTTAAGGCGGCTGTTATTTTGTATGTCCGTACTTTAATAGTCACTATTATTTGTATTATAGGTACATTATATAAAGACCACGTAGAATATTGTCATTACTGTACCCCAATCCCAATGTTGGACTTCGTTTTCCTCTCTGAATCAGAAGAAAATTAATTAAAGCAATTTCTTTAGCAAGGTGATACATTAATGTGTCTAACAGATAAACGGGCACCTACTCAATTACTCAGGATTCAATTTCTAATTAAAAAATAATGTTCTCGCAAAATTAACTTATAAGGCATAGAGTAGTTTACATTTAGTTACTGAAAACCTCTTCAAACCTACGCTGTGAGAATGGTACTCTGTGCATTAGTCAAATTAAATGAACGAGGTGAATGCCCTTACCACGTTTCTTGTGTTTGTAACGGGTGTTACCACTGCTTTGCTAATGTTAAGATGAGATAGAACAATGAGATACTGTCGTAGTTGTATCAATGTTTTGGTCGTCGTTTTATTTCGAAGGTTTCATTTACTCTTCATGTTAATTCAGTACAGTTCACACAGGGATTGCAGCGAGTTTATCTTTACGAACGTTGCTTTAACTATGTAGTATGTAGGTCAATATTATAGTATGTCACCTCAGTTATTTATTTATGATGATGGTGTTGTAAAATAACTTATAGGTACATTGTTTGTCAAAATTGTAACTGTATGTTATTTTAGCGTCTTGTATCGTAAACGTATATATTAGAATACATTTACAGTTACCGTAACTTTGCAATTAGACGAGAAAAAACCGAAACAGGAATAAAACAATAATTTGATAATAATGTAAATTACGTCAGAGTGCGAACGGAGCGAACATTAAAATGACCGAGTAATCTAATAGAATAATAAATGTTAACATCCGTATTAAGGGAACTTACGGGCATCATTTTATATTGAAGCGACAACAATGGACCCGCCGAGTATAGGAGCATGTATTATTTTACTGTACGCTCGGGTGAAAAAGTGTTACCGCTTACCCGCAAGTCGTAAGCAATGCCATTCAGAGTGTTCGCACTCGTAACTTGCGAATACTTTTCCTTGACAGTTTTTTACGTTATTGTTCATGTACAATTTTAAATGAAGTATGTATGCGCTCATAGTATTCCATTATGAGGTAGGTATGATAATTAATTACAATGATTATTTACGCTTATCATTTATTCATGAAATGGTTTTTTTGTGTATTATGATTGTCTTATTAGCTGTAACGGGGAATTAAAAAGGCGTAATAGAGACTAAACATGTTCTTGATTTTGTTGTTATATCTACTTAATTGTATACTAATATTTTAATTTAAGTCATAATTAACAACACAAAAGTAACAATTTCCACTATTAAAAGAGTGAATAAGTAATTATTCGAGAGACAAAGATCCGACATAGATTGGACAATAACACGGCCGTTTTATACCATACTCGTACAAAAAGTACTAGTAAATGTATTAACATTTTAAAATATACCATGTTTAACGGACCGTGTACAGTTGCTTAGTCAAAAATAGGCGTAAGAAAATTTCCTCGCGTTATAAGACTGCTCTCGAGCTCCGTGAAGCAAAGGCGCCGACGCTCTTCTGGACGTCGCCACTTCATTGTAACATGTTAAAGTCGTCCACCGTCCTCAACACCGTTAACTTAATCCTACTAATATTATAAATGCGAATGTTTGGATGTTTGTTTCTTTGTTAGTTAGTTAATCCTTCACGCAAAAACTGCCAAACCGATTTTCATGAAATTTGTAACACACACATCGGTTACTTGGATTAACATACAGGATAGTTTTTATCCCGGAAATCCTAGCGCGTACGAAGTACCGGGTTCAGCTACTCGGAACTGAATAATGTCGAAATTCCACACGGGCGAAGCCGCAGGCGGAAACTAGTAAAATATATTCCATTAAGACTTTTTTCCCCGACGGTCCCCATACGACAGATTCGTTCCGACGTCCGACAATTAATATTAATTAAGATTTAAATTGGTCTAATTACATAGAGCCCGGCCCATCTTCCAGCGACCGATTCTCGACGCGAGCGGAGAATACGGAGAATACGTAATGTGAAAAATTTGTGCGTACGTAAGCGCCGCTATAAAACTCATAACGCGTATCTTACGAGTTACTAGATTCCGGAGTCATGTTTGACTCGTGTCGTTGGTAAGTGATACGCGGCGCTTACAAGATGTAAAGATTATACTAATTGTACGACCGACTAAAGCGGATGTTATCCGGTCTCGTTATCAATTGTGAGTGACGTGAAGCAATACGTTTATAGATGTCAAAAGTTCGCCGGATTCACGTACAATATTCCGATGACGATATTATTTTTTATGAAATAAGAAAAAAAAAAATTTTGCAGTGGGCCCGTCCTCTCTGCCCATGGACGGTTTGTTCTTGATTATTTTTGTGTGAAATTGCGCAGGGTTTTTGATTAATTCTGAACTAAATTACGAGTAGGTATTAGTATTATGTGTTCTAGCGAGAAGCGTTCGTTGTAAATTATTCATTTTTTTGATTAATACTAATAGTTTTTTAATAATCAATAATTAGGTGGCAAACAATACAATACTTTGTTTGCCATTTAAAGTAGATATCGTTGCTTATGGAATTAACAACAGTTCTCGCTAATTTTATTCTGTACCTGTTTCCTGAATTTAAATATAATATAAAAATATTTATATGTTTCCTCATAGCAATCATTCATTTTAAAACAACTGCTTATTTAAATAAACCTACGTAAAAGAAACAAATAAGTACCAAGTAAAACTATTATGACCTAAAATACAAAAATATGAGCGTGGTACCCGCGGTAGATGATAATCTCTAGATGTTACTTGCGCATCATTTTCCATCGCACGATATCTGCATCTTAATGAATTTATTATCTTCACCAACATCAGTATAATGTTAATTATTCTTTAATTATATTAATAATATGTTTTGTTTATTTCAGGTAAGTTTCGTGGGGGAACTACTTTGTACGGTAAGCTGTCTAGAGACTAACACGGTTCTGCACGAGTCTGTCAAAACCTTTTATGGTTAAAAACGTATCTTGGACTATAGGAAGTTGTAATTGTAGTCGCTGTTACATTGTACCCTATCGCATTAATTAGCACGTTAATAACAATCCTAATGATGCCACTGATATATGGAGCGAGGCTCTTTTGTGATTGAAACTTCTAATAATAATATCCATATTCTAATTTCAAATCATTTTACCTCCCTGAGGACAAAGTGTTATTTTGCTAGGTTGCTCGTTTCGAATAGACGTTATAAAAAAATAATATCATGCCATGCCATATTAGTTTGAAATAAAAATTATCACAATTTTTCTGTATTGGCGTTAATCTAATTTTGTCCGTACCGGTATTTAAATGTATTACGAGCTGGGTTTCAACACATTCCATTTTACTGTACAGAGATAATATTACGTTCATTGTTAAATGACACTTAAGTTGTTGTGATAGGGTTTAGATTGCATCGTGCGATAGTTAGATTTGTTAATAGCCGGTACTTTATTTTGCGGTCCAGTTTTACAAGGCGCGCTAAGCGACGGTTGCTCTAAGCCGTTGAGTTTTTCCACTTAAACAGTTGTTTTTCACACATTCTATCGTCATTACAATAGAATGCACGGTTTAAATTAATACGCTGATAAGTAACAGATAATTATTGCATTCACTGCACGTTTGTTTGGGCCTTTTCAAGTATTTGACAAACAAGAAGACTCTCCTAAGTGGATATTTGATATACAAACATTCATGTTGGAACGTTAATGTTTAGAAAAGTATGTAGAATAATTCTGATATACTACGAATTACATGGTCTCGTAGTATTTAATAACAATTCTAAAAATGCCACATAACTCGAAGGACAAACAGTCAGGAAATAGTAGCCTTAAAAACAGTTGGCCTTTTCAGTTTTTACTACCAGTTCAGAATATGTACCTTACACATTTAAATATACGTGAAATTTAAAAATCCCTTCAATCAATATAAACTAATATAAATACAAGTAATCCCGTTCTCATAATCACGGTAACTCGATCAGACGAAATCGAAATGTTATTAATAGAGTCGTATTTGACAAACCGCTTCCCGACTCGTAGGCAACGGCATTGGCTGGTAATACAGTTGATCCAATTCGAAAACTACAGCAGTTCTCGGAGTTGCCTAAATCCTCTACGAGTATATCTACTAACTCCTATTAGTCTTTAATTTCTGTGGGACGGTCAAAGCGACTGTGTGCAACTGATAGCCTATCTTGTTGATTAATATTGCGACTAGATACACAGATATACATACGATGTGCATTATGTACTTATATGACGTCACCTATTGATTTTTGAGTAGGTACCTTATTTTTTTCCTTATTTCGGGCACTGTTGAGCTGAAAGGTATTTCATAGATTTTGTGAAACGAATACGCAAAGAGAATGCAAAGTTGAAAGCTAAAGCTCGTATGATATTGAAAGGATCAAAATAAATAACGTTAAAATAATATTATGTAAAACTCTTCAAAGTCTGTGGCTACAACCGATTGTGTGTGTACCTATTATACCTACCTATGAGCATTTTTCTCCCGTACGTTATGCCCGTAGAATTCAGATTTTGTTGGTTTGCTGACCATATTATTCAGTTCAACGTATATGACTTTCAAAGTCTGCAGTTGGACTGGTATGATATCGTAATACTTATTTTGTTCAGAACTAAGAATTCTTACGGAACGTGTATTTTGAATATGATTTAAGTAACCGTTTAGTATGTAGTAATGAAAATTTAAGGTTACATGGAAAATGCATCAGACATCCCTACGGGATAAGTAAAAATACAATTAAAAAGTTTACGAGCGTACGGAGTTTCGACTATGAATTTGTTAAAAGTTAAATTCAAATGTAGCGCATTTCTTTTGAACCGATGCACCGCGATGCGAACGCGCGCAGGAGAATGCCTCCCGCAAATGGGGTAAACGACTGATTTTTAATGGGAACATAATAGATGTCGCGTTACATGTGTTAACCTCTTCAGCTGCGTTCGCTTTGAATAAATACGCGCGCTTCCCCGCTACCCGCGCACGCCTCTCTACCCCTGTGTCACTCGCCACTCATATTGTTTCGCGATTTAAGCGTTAACACCTTCTTTTGGCTTACGGCTCGGGCTTTTTTGTGGCCGTGCTCGCAATTACCCCTTTCATTTTCTTCGTGTGTGGAGGCTTTTATTTTATCCGCACCGTCTGCGATACTTTTTATATTCCCGAGTAAGTTTTAATAGCGCCGACTGCTTTGCTCCGCCTTTCATCCGAGCATCAGTGACGCGCCCGGCGCTCGTAGCTACAAAATTATGCGCGTACCTCGCTCGGTGTGAATTGTCTCTTAATTTGTGGTTTCCCTACGTGTTTGAACGTCAGTCGTGCGTTAGTGGATCATTGAAAGCGGCAAAGCTTTGCGTTTTTCGCAGGGATAATGGGACTCTAAATGTTCGCGACTTGCGACTACGGTGATGTTTGTAGTCGCGATAATTTGTGTGACGGGTCGTTACGGAGCTAAAAACAATGCGTAACAACACTATATCTGGTAGGAAGGATCACAAGGAACGCTTGGGTTTTTCAAGCTATAGGTATGTTTAGATACTTTTTAGGGTTCCGTACCCGAAGAGTAAAAACGGGACGCTATTACTGAGACTTCGCTGTCCGTCTGTCCGTCTGCCAGCGGGATGTAGGTATCTTGTGTACCGTGATAGCTGGACAATTTCAATTTTCACGCATGATGTTATATTTCTGTTGCTGCTATAGCAACAAGTACTAAAACAGAATAAAATAAATATTTAAGGGGGCTCCCATACAATAAACACCATGTTTTGGCTCGATATTAATAACGGCAACAGGTAGACACTTGGAATATTCCTAGAATAATTATTAGGTATACATACCTATACTCAGTTATAAAATAAACAATAATGTAATTTTTTTTGACCCTTCATGCGCGAGTCCGACATGCACTAGGCCAATTTTTATTAATTTATTTCTCTTCTATACAGCGCTAAGGGCGCAACGAACGTTGAGTCATGTAAGATTTATTTAGGCAATCATCTTTTATTACATCTTTTACGATAAATAGTAAAAATAAAAACGCAAGTAGACGGTAATATTAACGAACGGATTCATGTACCCAAATCATTATTTTCCCACTTTTATTGAAGAGAACGTACGTGGAGTACTTGCTATGTGTGGTTAAAACAGTTTTTGTTTATTCCTACAGCTAGCTTTTGCAATATTTGTGCGAAAATTCTTTAAAAACCGTAGGCCACGAATGGAATTAAAAAGTGAGCTTTGAAAGCGAGATCATAGAAGTGCGCCTTGCTATAATGTATAACTACATTACACAGCGTGCAGCAGCGATACAAAATGCCTTCGGATAGTTTAAAATGACTAATCACATTAATTAAGTGGTGTAGCGGAGGTGACGCGACGCGACGCCAGGCGGGTTAGAGAGGTACGCTTTAGTGCCTTAATTATCACATTTCAGTGTTAAATCTTATTTTAATGCGATGTATTCAGCTCTCGAGGCAGGCCCGCTGAAAAGACCTCTCATTAAATTAGTCCAGCGGTTGGAGCACTATGAATTTACTCACCTCACGCACTGATTCACATAAGTGTGAAACTCGCGCTCTCGACGTTTCTATGAATTAGCGAACACTGCCTGAATACCTCCCATAGAGGCAAAAAGGCTGCTGGGGATTTTTATTTGCGGCTAATTTTTATTCAGAGGCGGCTAGCGGATATAATAAAGTTGGACTCGGGCGCGTGGTTTAGTGCATTGAGTTCGGCACTTTCACGCGTGGTTTACTAGTGATTCTTAAATATGCAACAGAGTGGCCTGCGGTCTGCGAGTGCTCTTCAACATTTATTACTTACTGATGTTTTATTTCAAATGGTTTTAAAGGATTTTATTTCCTTTTTGCTGTTTACTCGCAGCGGAAATGTTTCCGACGACTCGTGGTATTCTTGAGTGAATAATGCTTGCAAGGAACGTTTAATAAAAGAAAAACGTGAGGTGATAAAAATGTGCCTCAATTTTTTTCAGTCCCTAATAAAGATAAAATGTTTGTGCATTTGTATGCTGAATGCATTTTTTTAACTACTTATTACGACATCAGTTAGATGCTATGTGATGCCGATATCACATCACTAAGGCTATATTTTTATTTGTCCTAATTTAATCCGTGTGAAGCTGAGGTGGGCGCCTAATAAATTAGGTATCGATAGCTATATTATAAACATCGTCACATCGGCGACGTCCCCTAACGATAGCAAACGATCACTGACGCCCATTCACCATAATAATAACTTGACGAATATAGAATGTCACTCACTTTTCACTCTAATTCCATTACCATTGTGTCCATACCAATGCATGGTTATTTTACACCGTCATCATGGCATGGATACCATGGATACCATGCAATATAATAGTTTAATATGCATGCATTATGTAATGAAACTGTGTCACTGAGTTACCCATCCGCTTCATGGTAGCCGGCTATCTAATTGGTTGTCAATTAGTATATGGTACTATAATTATGGATTTTTTTTTATTATGATCACTCACTTCCCGATATCATGATGGCGGTATGTCATACATTGGATTGCAGACATGCAATTTGGTTCCATTTATATTTCAATAACGGATAATAAACATTTTCATTGTAGCTAAAATTACTTGGGTCGTACTGAATATTGTTCACTTTATACTAAATTTGTTTAAAGAGTATCTGTATATTAAATATGAGAAGACGTTAAAAAAATATTTCTACAGCTATCAGATTTAGTATTAGTTAAAGACATTAAGTTTACATAAAGAAAAAATGAAAAAAGCTTATTATATTCTACATGCGAAATGCTAAAAACACAAGTACCTAACATAAAACAATATTAGTGTGATTAGTTTGTGATGAAAGATTTAAATTCTATCACGCAATGTCTTTGTTTACGAAAAAGCTATCATCTTAAGACAGGCTTAGCCTTAGCTTTCATTTGATCACCAGTCCTACTAGAAGACAAATTAAATGGAAAATGAGGCGTTAATTAACTGAGTAATATTATAATTATTTATTTAATAATAATTACTCGAATGAGATATACACATTAAAAGTCAGTTCGCTAATAGATATCCGCAAATGAATCATTTATTACCGACCGAGAGTTAATATGATATGGCTAAGCAACATAATCGAATTTGTTTCTAAACCGGTCAAACAACAAGAAGCGGGGAACGCGGTTATTTTTTAAATTGCATTCAACTGCGCACCTACCCCAGCTGTTTGAGCGGGACTTATTAGATGCGTTTGCTTATAGACGATTCTTGTTCTGTATCGCGCTCGAAATAATTATTATGGGTGAGAATGAACAATGGGGAGTGGAATTAATGTGAAATATAGTCGGCGGCGTTAGGGTTGAGGCGGCCATATTTATTTTTTACGATCGCTGTGTGCGCAGTGAGCGGGTTTTGCGTTACAGCGCACGCGCTCGGTCGCGAGCGATCCGCCGCGCAAGCACGCGTGGGGTTGAGTGCGCTGTATTGATTCCGCGTTGTTCACACAATGCTGCAACCCAATTTTGTTTACAATGACAGCACGCGCAGATACTTGTCTTAAGAGATGACGTTTAACTTTGTTTACGGTTGTCTTGTAAAAATCGACCTCTGTGCCATACGTGTATGAAATTTAATTTGTTTAGTAATAATAATATCTTAACAATGTCGGCAATTGATAGCGGTAGGTTAAAGCCAACGGTACGACAACGGCTGACTCTATTCGATTTGATTAGATTTCCTTGGCGCTGAATAATACATGAAGCAGGGCTCGTGTGTGTACAATTGTATATTATTTGGATGATACAACGAGCGTGATTAGCGGAAGCATAAGCGTTTATTAAATGTGTACGTGATGCACATTTTCAACCTCCACTTAGTTTCCATACCAAATTAGCACCTGCCCAATCCATCTATGGCGCTCCATAATTTTGACATAATAACTCTTCATCTTTACGTCAAAACAATACGAGAATTAATGTTTGTGAATGTGCGGACAATGTTACAACTGTTCATCGTATAAAATATGTAGATGCAATTTAGAGATATTCTTTTCAACCTCGACAGTAAAGAATATACCTATACCTAATTGTACATATTTTACTAGCTGTTGCCCACGACTTCGTACCTACTACACCAAAAATGAAGGACATAATAGAAACTTCCGAGACATTTAGACCTTCTTAATTTGGCCCTATCGTAAAATCCATTTTTAGCGGTACTACGAGTACCTATCTAGTACCTATAAAGTACGTCCCTACCCAGTTTTATCTTAAACTTCCACGTCAAGCGGTGATGAGCGAGTGTTTTTTGCTTTTATGGATATAGTTATCAAGTTAATAAAGAAAAAGCTTTTGTAATTGGTTCAAGTTTCAGAAAATAATTTCTAGTGTATAAGAACGAACCAGCTTGGCCTGTGCGTATGTGTAAATGAGTTGTGCCTGACTACTTATACGCGTGGTTTTTATCTCATGGTAATGAGATCTAATATACATTATTCAACCGTATTAAAATAGCTTGAAAATAGAATGCGCAAGTACGTATAATAATTACGGTAATGAGCAAATTTGCAATTTCTTTACAATGAGAAATAAATGCCGCCCTTCGTCGGTTGTCTACGTCCTACGCGGGAAAGTCAATAGCACATTCTGTGTCTCTAGATAATATTTATTGTCTATATTGTGATACAGTCCTGTAAGTTCTTTTCGCAGTCGTTTCAATATTTGGATGTTCATTCGTTGATTAAAAGAAAATTAAGTGCCGAAAACTAAAACCATTTGTTTATTTTTATTATTTTCTTATAATACTTGAAGTTGGTAAGAGATCCCGCTGTGGGCTGCGGAATCACTCCTTGGAATTGATCTAAAAGCGTCTTTAGAGGAGTCCATACTGACCTAAAGATTTCATAGGCTTCGGTCAAAATAAGATCTCGGAACGTGAACTCACCTCAGCGGAGCCATTGTACACACAGGCTCCTGATCTATTATATTACACAGTGGACACGTGTTTGCAACTATTGTATAATGGTTAAACCAAGTATTATTCGTCATTAGTATTTCCCTTTGAAAGCAACCGTCAATGAATTCTGTTTCTGAAATGTCGGTTGTTATTGTAATTCGATTCATTGATCTGTTCGGTACAACACTATCGGTCAGTATGGTTTCTGCATGAATATCTTATTACATAGTTACGAACTGAAGGCACCATGTCGTGATTGTTTGTAATCAAGGAAATCATGCACAATTTATTGTCATGTTCCTTTTTAACTGACTTTAAAAAAGGATGTTCTCGATCCGTGTGTATTTTTTTATGTTTGTTACTTGATAACTCGGATATTATTGTAAAGTTTTAAAAATAATTATTAAGCATACAAATGTGTGTAAAATAAAAAAATAAATAATATGTATGTGTTGGTCTTCCACGTCACAGGGTACCCTAGTGTGTGACCACCGATTCAACACAGTATGTATTTTATATTTTGGTTGTTTAATAAAAATCTTAATTATTAACATTTTCGTCGCATTATTAGAAATCGTAGTGTAATATTATGGTAATACTATTGTATCGTATGTAATATTGCCATGGCCTAACAGGGTCCATATTGAATCTGTTATTTTTATTAAGATCCAATCTCTAAATATATATAACTCAAAGGTGACTGACTGATATACTGACATAGTGATCTATCAACGCACAGCCCAAACCACTGGAAATAGATGTTATGACGTAGGCATCCGCTAAGAAAGAATTTTGATCAATTCTACCCCCAAGAAGATAAAATAGTGGATGAAAGTTTGTACGACTGTGTCAATTTTAAACCGATTGCACTGAAATTGAAGATTGGATAACAACACTCTTAGCGCGAGCGAAGCCGCGAGCAAAAGCTAGTAAATAAATATAAATAAATGTTTAATCTTGAACACAAGTGTTGATCGCGGTTTTCTCCGCCCGAGCTCAGTGGGCCTAGGCTTCCGTTCCCGCGATCCAGTTCCACGGTGATATACAATTTGCTTGTAATTTCTAACGAGGTTGGCGGAACAGATACTTAGTGCTACGTGTTTTTGTCCTTCGTATTATTAACTATAATTTGCTGTAATTTACCATATTGTTCGAATGAATTTTCCTTTTTAGTGTGTTTGTCAAACACTTGGGTACTTGATGATACCTTGCAATTTAAACGTTAATTTATATTTAGTACTATTTTCCACCCGCGGCTCCGCCCGCGTGGGACATTGGACCACGATAAATAGTATCTTAGGCGCTGTCCTATTGCCATCGCTCGTACGATGAAACCGATCGCGCGATGAAAAAACGTTTGTCCTATTGCGCTCGTGCGATGATGCGATGACACTTGCA
>DWKA01001549.1:0-12203 GCA_018249155.1 Panoquina ocola ocola | reverse complement strand
ATCTATGTCCATTATGCGTAAAGTTAATAAACGTTTTGTATAATACTTTTAAAATGTAGCCAACCTTAAAAGTAATGCGTTATTTAGGTCAACTTTAAGAAAATGTAACACGACTATTGATTGAATTAGGTACCCTTGAAATCTCAAGGGGTGTGGGTGGTACAAAATGACCGTTATTCTGTCTCCCTGACAATAGGCAAGTCGTAAATATTAGCAGATTTGTAACCTTAGCCGTGAAAGACATAAAGTAGGACATGAAGGTATCAACACGAAGAAGAGATTAAAATAATGAAAGAGCTATGTTGTACAATTATATTTTATCTATATTCGGGTATCTGCTTATGAAACAATTACTTTTCTGATTTTATAACACAAATTAGTATGTTGATCATCACTCTTAAACCTGATGATCTAGTTCTAGAAGTTTTTTGTTATAAACTCAGTAATTTAATGTATTTTTACATTTAATCTGGCAGACTACGTCGTCTAGACGACAAGTACTCAACACAATTCCGAGGCGTCCATTATTAAATATTAAATCTCGCTGACATTATTATAATGAAAACCTTCATTCCTTTATAAGAAATGCAAAAAATAACTTTTATTTTAAAAGACAACAATCTCAGCACTACCAAATTGAACCAAGCAAACCAAGTAATTAAACCAAACATAACTGAATAAGTTCAAAATTCACTTTTACACAACGAAAATAATTGCTGTTATGTTATCCATTAAGGGTTCTAGTCTAATTCTGACCGATAAATTGTGATCGGAACTAAATAAATGTGCCGAATTTCGAATTTGTAGAATAAGATAAAATTAATACTGATAAATAATCTAACAACAGTAACTAAGTAACAAGGCAAATAATCAATTATGACGTTCTATTCAAAAGATAGAATTTAGTACAATACTTAATAACTGGTCATCTAATATACATATAAAATTTCCGTGTCCCAGTGTTAGTTACCGCACTCCTCCTAAACGGCTGAACCGATTTGTATGAATTTTTGTGTGCATATCGGGTAGGTCTGAGAATCGGCCAACATCTATTTTTCAAACCCCTAAGTGAAAAGGGTTGTTCACCCTTAAATTTGTTTTTTTAATTTTTTGATGAAATTTTTTGTTTTTATTTTTTTATAATGTGGCATTAAAAAATACATACAACCCTAAGTTTTCACCCGTTTAATAGTATGTTTCCCGGCGTGAAGCGAGGGCGGGCAGCTAGTATGTTAAAATAATCATCAAAATATCTGTTATCAAAATTTACTATGTGGATTACACTCTCGTCTATTGATAAATATCATGCTCTTATCATTTAGGTTGGGGACTAATTATGATGCTCATATAACGAAACGAGCGCAGTTCAGAATAGTCGTAATAACTGTTTCTAAAAACATACACATACAGTCAGCTAGCAGTGGAATATGGAGACCAAAAGCAGTAATAAAGTTTGGATCAGATTCGAGTCTAAGAAGCAAAACGGAGAGACGGTCAAGCTACGAATTCAGGATCTGCCCCCAAATCGTTTTGAAGATTTCGTGACCTTTTACACGACATATCTTCTTAAAGATGAAGCGTTTCACAAAGCAGCAGGTTGGTTTCAATGTCGAGTTTTTAGATACTTTTATAGTGAGTAAGTACGTTGAGTTTTGTGTGAACATGCAAAAGTTATAACGATTTCTTTTGATGAATTTCTGCCTACACTGCTTTGCAGTTAAATATCAAATGTTGTAAATCTAAATACTTAAAAAGAAATATCGACCACTCGAAATATGTTCACAGTTTTTACCTAAAACTATACTCATATCATTTTCAGCCTCAATATTTTTTTAAATTTCGGTAGCTACGCTGATAGTAAATATTCAAGACTGGTTTTTATCACAGGTTGTAGTTTTGGTGTTTGTATTACTTTGTATAGTACAGTTAATACGAATAATACGACACCTAATTTACCAATGCCATAAACAAGTTACACTTCGTGCATGTGTAATTTCCAGTCACCATTTTTTAATGTCATTAATTATTTTCTAGGTATTGCTAATAATCCAGAAGCTATTGAGGAATACAGAAACTTAATGAATGTAATGTATGGGGAACAACTTCCCCACGTAGTTATATGCTGCCTAGATGATGATTCCGAAGACTCTAATAAAATACTTGCTATTTCTACTGTAATACAGTCATCGAACGAAATTAATGTTGAAGATGATTTCCGTAAGGTAATGGAGAATACTTTCTAGGCTTACATATTTCTTGTATACTTGCTATATCTCTTTGTAGGTAGGTTTACTAACTTGGCCATCATATCATGAACTTATCGTTTTACTCATTTTACAGATGGGAATAGAATTGAATTCTAAGGAAATGAAAGATTTCATTGGTGCTATAAAGATTATTGAACTGGTGACGCCGAAATCATTGAAGGAAAAGTACCAGACCTTCCACGACGGGAGAGGCATCATAGTGCATCCTGATTATCGAGGACTTGGGATAGCTAGTCAAATGGTCAAACAAAGGTTTATATAAGAATATTTCTTTATGTGTCTTAAACAGTGACTGTTTGTAAATTGGCTTAAGAGAACATAGGATCATCGTTGACAGATGAAGTGGGAGCAAAGAATCGTTTCTTTGCTTTTTTATTTAATAACAATTTAACAACAAATAACAATCTAAATTCAAATCGCGTCCATGTTCGACGATAATTCGAAAAACAAAATTCAAACAGTTTCAATTACACAGAAGTTTTTAGCAGTAGTTGGAGGTGTCAAGACGGGATTATGGCAATGACTCGAAATTTATCAAAGAGTCAAGGCGTGGTTTATGAACTATCGACTGCGCACCGCTAGGAGTTTCTTGTCACCATCAAACTGCTTTTTATTGCCATTTTGTCCGTAAAAAACTTCATTCTAGAAATAATTTGATCTGTGAGAATTGTAGTAGTAGATAAGTGAGGGACTCTATACATTTTTGAATCCAAACTAGCCTTTTCTGCTCATAGTTTACCTTACAGGGAGATTAAATTTCTCTCACTACTGACCATTACAATAATATGAAAAACTGTACAATATTTATTTCCATTTCTATTTAAATTAAACAGTTACGACAAGTAATGAACTATTTCTTATTGTATAGAATACACTTATAAGTAAAAGATTTTCATATATCAGATCTTCAAATATTACTGATGAATTTAAATATAGTCGACATTTGTGTTCAAATCATTCTTTTTATAGAATAGAACAGATTTATTAATTTGTTACAGACGACTGCTTCTTCAAGAATACAAAGTTCCAATGACTTATGCGTGGATGACTTCTATTGGGTCTCAAAAGGCAGCTGAAAAAGACGGCTGGGAAACAGTGACTGAAGTGACCCTTGAGGATTTCGATAAGCTTACCGGTCTTTTCTTTGTGAAGAATGCTCCTACTTTTAAATTAATGATCGCTACATTTGATTGTTAATATCGGTGTTCTAAGTTTAAAATACATGGTACCCTAGGACAGTGTATAGTAAATGTACCACTGATGGCTCTTCCACGAAACAGTCGTCCCGATATAGATGTTAGATGACTTGTTAATTTCAATTCGCATACAAATTGATTTGGAGCGCACTTTCGTTGCGTAATACAGATGCCTTTTTTATTTGCCTACATCAGCGTTTGTTGCTTGGAACCACTGAAATGTGGTTCAAGTAGATCGTTTTGTACTCATGACGTTAATAGAAATAGATCAATTGTAATTATGTAACAACATCTCACCTGAAGAAGACTCCTCTAATTGTAGATATAATGTATTCTGTGAATTGTCAGCTTCCTGCTGTCATTCTGGTACACCAATGGTAAGCACGTCGCTAAACATTGTTGTTATTCAATACTTTAATGTTTTCTTAAATGAGACTACGGGAAATCAAAAAGAGGATATACTATGTATTAAACATTATTTTGGTAGTAGGTATACAATTTTTGGTAACATTTTTTTTACCTAATAAATCTTTAAAATGTGATTTATTTCATAATATGCTCAAACTTCGTTATACTGTCTGGTATTAGGTGTTATGGTTGTATTGCTAAGGTTATTAAATAAATATTTTTCTCGATCTACAAAGTACTTGACTCGTCTACTAGTTTATTCACATAATATCCATATATTTTTTTATTATTATGAGTAAAATCCGTTTTTTCTATATCAATTTCATTCACATATAACGCAACAAAATTTCATTGATAAACTAGAAATCCTTATCGAGTGCATAACTATTCATTCAACTGAATGCGTTCAAAGATACACTGTGTCACAATGTCACAGAGAATAGTGTAGCGTCTATGATAGATAAACCAATTCAATTTTTAAATTGAAGAATAGTCATAGGTCATGATGCTTACACAACCGAGCGACCGTTGTACGGAAAGGTCGAAATATCTGGTCTAAAAATAAATACGTAGCGTCAGTTAGTAGTTGAATATGGAGACAAAAGGCAGTAAGGTTTGGATCAGATTTGAGTCTAAGAAGCAAAATGGAGAGACTGTCAAGCTACGAATTCAAGATCTGCCCCCAAGTCGTATGGACGATTTCGTTACATTTTACACGACTTATTTCATTAAAGATGAAGCGTTCCACAAAGCTGCAGGTTAGTTGTTCCAATTTTATGTTCTTGTTTTTTTTTGTTGCTTTTTTAGAATCGGAACAATAATCACTGTCCTGTATAATAAGGTCATCGGAAGGATAATGTTATGGTTTGCGGTCAGATAACTTGATTCGGCAAATAACTGAAAGCTGGATTAAAATTACTTTCTCTTATTCAACGAGACTGAAATTTTTAACAGCTCTTTAGCTGTAATGACAATCAGTTTTATTTATAAATATAACCTGATTATATGTAAACTCAATTGACTGTCGACGAAAGAACTCGACAATGGTAAACAGCACAATTAAATATTTTTTGTATTATTTAAAGTGTGTGTTTCAATTTGAAGGTATTCATTTATTTGAAATTGGTAAACCTAAACTCAGTGGTAGATGTCAAAAACGATTGTGGTGATTATTTGATTACATTTGATAACCCTGTTCTGTGCATAACGTTAACACTTAACTACTTATAGATGTCAATCACAATTTTACGACTTCGTCGTACTGACTGAGTCACGATGTCAAAGTCGAATCAATTTTATTCGAACTTGGTTTCTACAAAAACTTTCGGAAGTAGCTGAAATAAACGAGTTTTGTTGTTTCCACACCAGTTAGGAGCATTACCTTCTTAACCACATAAGCATCAGAATTCAATCTCCCAGACCACGCTACAATATGAGAACTCCATTGAAAGCGTGAATCTATAGTAAGGCCAAGGAATATTGTTGAATTTATTAAGTCAAGTACTTCCCTATTTAGAATAATTTTAGTGGGAACCTGTTTTACATTTGCGTTTAACGTCAAATTCAAATCAAACGAATCAAAAGCATTCGGCTGGAACCTGTGTCACTTAGGAAAATTTCAAGTCATTGCCACTTGTATATTGGGACTGGAGAGTCCATTCTGTGGAAAAAACGTACCAAATGAACTGACTATGCCACCGTCGCTTGTCGCCCATGGACACTTTTAACAAACTTCGTATAAGACCATTGAAACCAGAGAAGCTGATTTCTATGTATAGGACAGTGGGATGTAAGGGCCTATAGTTAGTTCATTAGATAGCCCTATTAGTAGGAGTTAATATGAATATTCGTTGTTAAAGTACTCCATCCTTAATAAAAATAATAATAATCAAAGAATTTGGTGAATTAAGCGAGGGGATGCATCACCAATTTTTGTTGGATTCTAGTACTAAATTAATTATTTATTATTTGAAAAATGTTATTTATTCATTTTAAGGAATAGCCAAGAATGTTGAAGCAATTGAAGAATATAAGATGGCAATAACTTCAATGTTTGGGCTCCAGCCTCCTCAAATATCTATTTGCTGTGTTGATGATGATTCAGAAAACTTTGACAAAATTCTTGCTGTCTCTACCGTTCAGCTGACTTCGAAGGATATCGCTGTAAACGATGTTTTTCGAGAGGTACCTAACTTGGACTATTTAGAACATTAGTCTTTTCTTCCAAAAAATACATACAAAACACCCAAAATTACGATCACTAAAATATCGTATCTTAGTCTAACTTATCATGTTATGGGGTCGTTTATTAATTTCAGTGATTCTACTGATTTTGGTGTTTCATATGTCCTTTTTGGTAAAATAGCTTAGGGTATCCACGTATTTATCATTATGTTTTATCCCGTGTAATGAATTTGAAATAAGCTTTTATCGGTAGTCACTTCCTGTACTAAAAACTACTACTCTTATCATAGCTATGAAGTTAAATTTAAAAAAAACAAGTTGCTTCAGTTCTGATGACAATTCTTATCTTCTTATAAATAATATTAATCCAAATTAAACAAACAGAAAACAGTAAAATAGCCCAGCCGATACAATTTTTTGTTTTATAATGCTTTGTGATTTTTTCATAGCAAAAATTCTCTAAAGGTCGGTCTCATTATACAACCTAAATATATCATAGGGATTAAGATCTTTCGGAAAACTCTATCTCACCGTCCCCATAACTTCGTTACTTTAAATTTATATTGCAGAAAAACGTCTGCAGGATCACCTAGGATTACATATGCCCATCCATTTCGTACGTTTTTTACAGCTGGGAGTAGAATTTCAAACTACAGAAATGCAAGCAATGCTTCGTATATTATTGACAATGGACCCGATATTTCCAAAGTCACTGAAGGAGAAGTACCAGAACTATCACGAAGGCAGAGGCATCATCGTACATCCTGACTATCGAGGTCTTGGGATAGCTAGTCAAATCGTTAAGCAAAGGTTAATAATAATATTTGAATATTCTTTATACTTTAAAGTCTATAGTATCTGTATAAAAAGTCGTTTCCGTCAAATGTTCAAGTACTTACCTACACATAATCGTCGTAAACATAGATAAATAAATTATATTTAATATTTCCTGTAACGATTCGCTCAAGGAAATCTTATAGCTAATGGGGGTTTAAACTATCTTCCAAGCTCAGACAAATAAATAGTTTTTATTGGTCTAAGCTTTCAAGCTAAGATTGCAAGCCACGCTTTTCGGACTATATTGTTCCGTCTATATTTTTATTGGTCTGAGCTTTTAAAGATCTTTGTCGACTGTCAGTAACTCCACAACTACAAACAAAAATTTACTTTTTTTTTTAATTGACACCATTTTAGTATCGAGTTTCATTTGTCAACAAACATTAAATTTTAAGCCGTTTCCGAAATTACACGGATCAAACATCTGTCAGTAGGTCGTCTCAGTTACAATTTATATAACCAGAAATGAGGACTTATGGTTTGATGCCCAGATTATTGAACTAAAGGTTCTTAAAGTTTCTCAATTAGTTCTATAATCTGAGGTTCAGATATATGATATTTATAACTCCTTACAGACGACTGCTCCTTCAAGAATATAATGTTCCGATGAGTTGCGCGTGGATGACTTCCATTGGATCCCAAAAGGCGGCTGAGAAAGATGGCTGGGAGACTGCAGCAGAAGTGGCTCTAGAGGAATTGGACAAACTCACCGGACTATTCTTCATGAAGGATGTTCCTACTTTTAAGTTGATGTTTGCTACTTTGGATGAATAAAATCTGTCTAATTATTACAAGTACTGTTATGTGCCATTAATCATTAAATTCGTCTTAGTTTAAATTGTATCCCTTGTTTTAAGGAGTTACAAAATAATAAAAATGTAAATAAAATACATGTTTAATAGCTATATATTTTAAAATACAGTGTATAATAATCACTGCTTTGATTGTACCTACTACTTATGTAAAATGCTAGCAAACTGATTACACAGAACGATTTTCAAAATTTAATTATCCTCAAATATTGTGAAGTTACCTAGTAGGTAAATGATAAAAACGTCAGTATTTGTTCTTTTATAGAAGTCGTTAAGCCATGACGGAATTCTTTTGCGCGGCTTAAAAACTTCCGATACTTGTTTTAGTCACTAACCCCTTCAGCAATTTGCATTGAAGCTACGCGGTCGAATCTTCTTTGGGTTATTACTATTATTACCTCAGTTAAGATACCGGTGCCTTGTAGTGGATCAATACTAAGTAAAAGCCAGTTTCAAAATATACCTTCATTAGTGAATTGAAAATACTTTCAAGCTCTTTCAAGCATTTGAGCACTAGGGATTCAACCATTCATTATCACAACCATTCAGTGCCACAGCCATTCAATAACACAACCAATCACTATCATCGATCGACGCGCTCGCTTTCATTGTACGTGGGAGTTCTAGGTCTTTCCGATTTGTTATTACGGATTGTTACATTTTTATTACTAGTGTGAAATTAGAAGTTTCAACAGGTTTGAATAGCTTTTGTTAGAGTGTAAAATAATTTTAAAAATATTTACAGGATTAGATCTAAAATCTGCTGCCATATTAGTAAAGGTATTAAAGGTAAAATCGATGGCTCCTACGTATACTGAGTCAACTGCATTTTTTCAAACATTTTACAGGAAGGCGTTTAGAAGATAAAACGCAGTTTTATTGTTGCAAATATAGTAAAAAGTGCAATTATCGAAATTTGTTACTTGACTGAGTACACTTAGGAGCCATCGAAATAATAACTATAAAATATCTAAACTTAAAGTTTATATTATAATCTACTGTTAAACAAATGTCTAATCTATTGAAAGAAAAGTAATACGATATATTAAAGTCAATTTACGCTGGTCTGATAAATCTTACAGGTGCCCGTAGATCCACAAAATCACGTTATATACCAACCTTCTTAAAAGAAAGAATTTCGAAATAAGTTTTAATGGATATCTAATGTGATTCGGTTGCCGAGACAACTTTGATCGAGTCCCAAATGAGATGTAATTTTTCACGTATTTCAAAGTAACCTTGCGAAATTCACATAGGTACAGATAAAAGTAATAAGATTGTAACTTTGTAGCCTAAAAATAAAATATTAGATGGCGATGAATAAGTATTCACCAATCGATATTTAGGGCTGTGTCGTAGATGTGTACCTAAAGCCCCGTATTCATGGTAAAATTTGTTAAGCAACGTGGTTGCATAAACGTGTTGTTGAGTTGCTGTCAGCATATTGCGGGCAACACTTGTGTTGCGGAGTTGACGTACGGCGAGCGAAAACATCAATTTTTCAAAGTTTCCAGCAGCATTCTCGCTGTTCATCAACAACGTTGATCAACTGTTGCTAAACAAATGTTTACCAATGAATACGGGGCTTTACAATCGAAGGTTTACTATACGTTTTGACGGGGGTTGAGTCCGTGCGAGCTTGATGCATAATATTTGCGCCGGTTGAGTGGGATAGGTAATAACAGGTTAACGCCCTAAATTCTTCCTACTTCGCGACCGTAGGTACCTACATACTATACAACATAAATATATTTTTTTGAATGGACAGTTGTTGTTGTGCCTGGCGGCCCTTTCAGCTTAACGTATTTATAATCAAACTTCTTTCTGTAAACCGCTAGTTTACTTATATCCAGAATCGAGAAGAAGATAATATGAATGTTTTATTTCATCTTACTACTTTGCTTATTTTATTTTAATATTACTACGTAATTATAGCTAAGTAAAATTAACGACAGGTCCTTAAACAATTTACAATTTTGAGTATCTATTAAGTCGGTACTTTAAACAACAAAAACAATAAACTCTTAACAAAGAGGGGTATAATAAAGCCACAAACATGCCGTAGTTAATCACATTATTCTCTCAAAAGCCTTTACTTAACATGTTGTAGGCAATCTCCACAGATAAGATACGCATTTTCGAACGAGAAGCGGCGCGGCGGTCGACGTATTCGTAATCTGTGGTGTGGTATAATGTACCAAAAAGAAAATTGTGAACATTGCCCATTACACGCTTGTTACCGTAATTTTATTGTAAATTGCTTTAAGTGTTATTTATATAGATGTTGTTTATAAGTTATAGGTAGTAGGTACTCCTAAAAACAAGTAGGTACTACATATATTGAATTTAGATGTTTGATAATAAAATGCGTTACAGTCATGGACAAGGTGCTTGGCAAGAATCTGAAAGAGACAGTTAGATGCGCAGAACAAAAAGCAGAGCAAAACGAGTACTGCGCATCTAATGTCTCTTTCTACGTCTTTCCAAGTTACTTGGCCATGGCTATACTGGCCAAGAAAGAAGATAGAAAAAGAAAAAGAGACTCCCCCTCTTTCTGATACCGGAACACGGCAAAACGTTTAACGGCTGACTCAAGCAACTATTATTAAATTATCCTTTTGCTTCAAAGATAACAGGATCGTTTATTAACATGCTATCCAAGATAATGGATACGATTTAGTCGTAAGGGTTTTCGCTGGGGTCAAAGGCTAAGCATGACCGCGTGATCGTTTACAGACCAGTTTTATCGCCTGTATTAAGGTAATAAGAGACTGATAGCTCGGTCGATTGATAGCATCGAATGCTCGAACAATGGTGTTAAAATAATTTGCTTATCTTTGTGGGAATTGTCTGCTTAGTACCCAATTGGATTTTGTTCAAAATTAAAATGTACGTATTTCATGTAATCCCACATACTCGTAATTACCTAAAAAATAATAAGTAATTAAATAACGATTTAACTGTAAGGGGATAGAAATAACGAGACGTCAATAGAAAATAACTTGGCTAGAGTCTGAAAGAGACATTAAATGCGCAGAAGTCGTTTTGCTCTGCTTTTCGTTCTGCGCATCTAACTGTATCTTTCAGAATCTTGCCAAGTTACATGAAGGGTCCCCTATTGACTACCGTATCTAAAAACACAGACTTATTATCGTTATTTTTAACTACATACTTTTAAAGATATCCCTAACATGATTATACGTAATATGACGTCCTCGAAAACATTTACGTGACAAAATTTCGTATTATCTATTCACGAAAGTCCAATTACCACGTCTTTCAGATAACTTTGACTAACAGATATGTACCGAAAAGTTAATGTTACGTTACTTACCTAAATGAAAGCTCAGATAATATGGCGGGGAAAGGATTAATAGAGGACGATAAACAGTTAGAATAAGTAGGTAATTAAAATGCCGCCACTTTTAATTAAGAAAAAGGTGACGGAGCTCACAGTAATAATGATTGTGAGTGGAGTGTAGTGAAATTTTGAATGTGATTTTCTATATTAAATCTAATAACAGAATGTCTAATGATAACGGTATTATTTTCTATATACACAATAATTCATCATCATCGTCATTATCTATGGTATAAATCTATGGTCAGGATAAATTGTGAAACTAAGTAGAAACTTGATTGATTTTAATGAAATCATATTTTTTGGATCGCAGAGGGTGGCTGTTGTCGAGATTCATCAGGAAATACCTACACCTTTCTTTTAGTTCAGTATTTACTTAAATTAAGGATCTATGTTGAAAAGTAAGAGTTCAACTACTTGAAGTTTTTTAATAATAAATAATTATATAAGAAATCAAATTAATTAACTTTCTAATGTTTTATGATCCTACAGAAAAACATCTAGTATTTCATTAAAAAAAACAATTGTTCATCTAACGAACAACTTCAAACCGGAAAAGGATGCAGATAAAAGTACTAGGCAATAAGAAGTATGAAGTTTTGTAATTCTCAGCCCGTTTAATATTGATTAATCGTCAATTAATCTGATACGCCGGCGATAAACAACCGTACAGCGGATGGAAATAGCTTAATACAATCGATACATAAATCGTTTTGTATTCGCTATTTGTTGGTTACATGTGTGTTGTGTGGCTCGTCTTTATATTAGAGAATACTTAAATTTATACTTTATTATTTGCGAGTATATACTTAGTGATAGTATAGATTATATCTTTTATAGATAGGCCTTGCCACTCCTTATTATAAATATGTAGATGCATTACTTACACAGATAGCGCTGATAAACTTATCTATTTATTCATGTGTCACATTTAATTTTTACTCTCAGCGGCTAAAGAGTTTTCAATTTTAAAAGTATATACCAGCCGGATAGCATTGACACTTTGATATTTATGCGAAAATTCTATACCTATATGTTATCTTGCTTAGTTTATTATAGGTACAGGGCCTGAACCACAATCTCTTTAAAAACAATCTTACTTCAAAACAAGCTTGCAGCAGTATGTTTTCTTTGCAAT
>DWKA01001548.1:0-12205 GCA_018249155.1 Panoquina ocola ocola | reverse complement strand
TACCTAAAAACGACTTCTGCGCATCTATCTGTCTCTTTCTTTCGGCTGGCCAAGTTCCTTGGCCTAACCTATACATAGATAATTATTAAAGAAGGTATAGAATGATAATGTACTCAACTAGCTGCCCGCCCTCGCTTTGAGGAAAAATTGTATTTACGTAAAAATTGTACATATAAACCTTCCTCTCTAATCACTCTATCTACTAAAAAAACCGCATCAAAATCCGTTGCGCAGTTTTAAAGATTTACACGTACAAAGGGACATGAGGACAGAAAAAGCGACTTTGTTTTATACTATGTAATGATAATGATTTTGTATCGGAACCTCGCGCGCCGTTTTGCACACAGTCAAAATTTCACGTATTCGCCACACAACTATTACAACCTGGCTACTGGTCAAAAAACGCTTACAAGTGACATTCATATGACCGGCGCGTTGTTGTTGATCACATTATCATTCTATACCTTCTCTGATTTCTATGGTGGCGGTATAACTAGTAGTTTTATAGTGTCACTGTTTATTATAGCTACACTAAAAAAAAAATTATAGCGCCTGGATGATCGAGATTTGCTCGGTTATGTTATTGGTAAATCGCGTTGTTTTCATTGCCTGAAAACATGGATGAGACAACATTGATCTTGAGCTCGTTGATCGTTGGATCCGTTTACGATATTCAGATTATATATCATACAAGAATTGCTCATTTAAAGGTATGAGACAAAGAATAAGTTTTTCTGTTTTCACCATTTTGAAATGTTATCAATCATCTTCTCCAGAGCAAAAGAGATAGTCCAGAAGTTAGTCCAGCGCGTGGGCTTCGCGGGCATCCTGGCGTGCGCGTCGATCCCCAACCCGCTGTTCGACCTGGCCGGCCTCACGTGCGGCCACTTCCTCGTGCCCTTCTGGACGTTCTTCGGCGCCACGCTGCTCGGCAAGGCCGTCATCAAGATGCACATACAGAAGATGTTTGTCATTGTAGCTTTTAATGAGACTCTTGTTGGGTGAGTTGGAATTTGGAGCTTATTTTGTAATGTTACGGTTGAGTTTAACGTGAGTAAAGTTAAGGTCAATGTGGTTTGTTAATGTATGGTTGGTTGCGATACTCTAAAGAGTGTGATAGTAATGGAATTAAATATTATATAATATATAGTTTGTTGTCGCATTATAATTTTGATCTTATTCTGTAAATATAACGGTTGTTTTTAACGTGAAAAATGTGAAGACCAAGGTGTTTTGGTAATGTACGGTTGGTCGCGATACTTTAAAGAATAGTGTGATACTAATGGAATTAAGTATTAGATAATACATACATATCTATGTGTTAACCGCTGTTATCAATATTCTATCTATCCAATATCTTCAACTCTACCTATTAAGTAATGCAGAGATATATACAGATAGAATATTAAATAAGAAAAAAAATACGACGTGTTCTCACCTACATAATTATTCTTATCATTCTACAGGCAAGTACTCTCCTGGGTGGAGAAGATACCGTACGTCGGGCCGAAGCTAGAAGCACCTCTACTAGAGTTCCTACGCAATCAGAAGTCACGGTTGCACAAGAACAACGCTGCGTCCCCCGACAACCAGGGGTCGGTACTGTCGAGTGTGTTGGAGAAGTTTGTTCTCGCCATGGTGTTCTACTTCGTGGTGTCGATAGTGAACGCGCTCGCGCAGAACTACAGCAAGCGCGCGGGGAAGAAGAAAAACAAGAAGCGCGAATAGGGGTTAAAGACGCCGGCCGATGCGGGCGCCGACCTTGGTGAGTGTTGCTACCTTGTAAGGTTGGATTTTTACTGGATTGTAGGATATTTTCAGAGTTTGTTGGGGTTTCAAATGTTAATAGTAATTTTATTTTAGTGGGACTATACGATAGCAGGCGTGATTTCGATAGCTTGGAATTATTTTAGATAAATAAGCAAGTAGCTGAGATTTTTTTTACTAAATTGACTACAAATTTAAAATTATTCTTTGAATATTTTGATAACGTTAGCTTATTTTTTTAAGACAGTGGCTATGACGTCATAGTATAGCGCGAGATCAATCCTGTTCAGAGTTTAATGAAATTATAAATTATTATGTTACCCAGTATTAATAGTGATTTACCGTGTATTGTACAGCACGGCGGCGAGCGGACCGAGCGCAGCGGCGCAGGTAGCACGCGAGCGCGCACTGCGCGCGCTGGCAGCTGCGGTGCGTGGCGCGGCGCCCGCACGCCTCCGCCGTCACGTGGCAGTGACGGGACACGGGACGTGCACACGTGACGCGTGACGTGCACGTGACGTGACGTGCGACGTGACGCGTGACGTGCACGGTACGGGACGCGGGTCAGTGACGCGTGGCGTGCACGGGACGGGACGCGTGACGTGACGTGACGTGCGGCGTGCTAGCTGTAAGCGGACTGTACTATCACACCGGTCGTCGGCCAGTCTTGTTTCAACTAGACGGTGCAAGGTATTGTGTAGTGTGTATGTTGCCTTATGCTTTTGAACATCAAGAAGTTTTGTAAAACTTTAAATATGTGTAAACATTTATAAGGAATACGAGTTATTTGTGGTTTGAAAAATATTAAAGTTAGCAGTCTAAACATCAAACTAATTAAAGTGTATTAGAAATGTGAATCTATAAAGATACATTTATAATATAGTGTATACCTATCGCTGATTTAACTGAATAAACTTGTTGATCTTTACTAGCACCTGACGTAATATTTGTGACCAAATGTTGCTTGGCCGCTAAGTAATAAGGCCATATTTTACGTCCATACATTTGCTTGCATTGTCTAGTTTAATTAAGTCTGTGGGTCTATAGATGTCTTAATAATAAAACAAATCAATATATCCTAAGACTAATCGACGATAAGCGTTAAGAAGTCCAAGAAGATATATTTGGGTTTGTTTATTATAAAAACATTTATTAAAATAGAATAAAAGAATACACAATAACATAAACAGGGTTTAATATAGGATTGAGTGAGATAGTGAAAGTTGAAATTGAAACTGTGTGTGCAATGTATTAAGTTCCATTTTGTACTGGCAATGATTACATTTTTGTTTAATGACTACTAATATAACATAATAGATTCTTTAACATTTTCGGTTACACTTTACGTTAATACATTTTATTTACTCTGGAATTGAATTTGCAATTCCAGATAAAAAAATATATTCAAATTCTAAATAATACTATTATTTTTATAACCTCTGAAAAAGTGCCAAAGTGTGCCTATTAGATACTGGAACTAATAATATAGCCGAAAGTCAAAACGTCAGACCGCTTTTTGACGTCAAACTAAGTTTCTATTTTTTTCTAGAGAAGTGCTTATACGCGGCACAAATTGGTATCATTTTAACGTATTAATGTACTGTGTTACCGAAAAATGTTTAAAAGTAAGGGCTGGAACACATTATTGAAAGTGTCATTTGTTTAAAAAAACATTTTCCAGTGTGTATTTGATTGATTCGTATGAGAACTAATTTTGTTCTATTTGGGTGGATAGGTATAATGTGTTCAGTACCTTACATCAAATTGTAATTCTTTTAATTGTATAATTATTGTGTGTAAAATACATTGGTTACTGTGTAAAAATACTCTCAGTATGTGATAATTACATGAAGCATATGTATATAACAAGTCAAATATTGTTGAGTCAAAATAAAACATTTTTATAACTCTCCCTAATATTCATAACTTTCTAAAAAAAACAATTCTTCTTGAAATTTCTATTGAAACCTTGTTTATCTTCTTGTGCTAGAAGAAACTAATTTAGAAGAGTAATAAAATCTAAACTTTTTTAATACTTGCAGAGACTTAAATGGTATGTACTTGTATTAATTTATTGCTATAAATATAACTCGTTTTATAAATTAGTGGAAAATATTCTTTTCATTATTTATATTCATGAGTATACATATAAATAGTTCTATGAGCTAATAAACCAATATTATTTATAAATCTAAACTTTTTAAACTAATAGTAGGTTACTTCTTCGCTTTCTATTCCAAAATTTCCAATCTTTAAAAAAAAATCTCAAAATCTATTATTAATGTTAAGAAATTCAATATTTTTATTATAACAGAACTATGTAGTCGGTATGTAGTTCAAATTAATATATTCTTGGTAGGCTATGGATTAATACTTAGGTATGTTAGAAATTGATGTTAGAGATAGGTAATGTTGATTTTAAAGACAGTGTGTAATAGGCTTTAGTCACATACCAAATGCGCTTTTGTCACAGTTAAAATGACATGACAGAACCAGTATGTAACCGTTGAGTATGTACAGATTATAACAACTTAACGTAGCTCTGCCAGTGTTTTTGTGTATCGAAATATACTTAACAATTACAGTTACGAAGCAGCTATTGCGCGACCAAACAAATCTTGCCCCTTTGTTAGTAATATGTTTAAATAATAATATTATGTTAGTTTTAAAATTATTTACTATGGCTTACGTTTTAATGTGAGCTTAATACGAGTTTTTCCAACTATTGGATATACGAAAAGTAAACTAGCAAGGGATCAAAGCAGAACCATCTGGTGACAGTTTCTGGAAACAGTATTTTCCCATCGAATTTTAGTTTATTTGTAGGTACCATCGACCGTAGTTAGAAAAATCTCGTAATGGTATTCTCAGAAGCAAAAATTACAGTTAATTCTGCAATTTTGTACATTATTTAATAGATTAACGATATTTCAGAACAGCTACAACTTATTTTTTTCACATAACATCATCTTTAGTTCGCACAAACTAAAACATAATATGAAATAGTATTAGAATTTCTTTTCGCATATAATACATTTTACTCAATTTTGCTCATTCATGGTACACTGTAAGTAGGATATTTAATTGAAATACTTATTCAATTTTATAAAATAACTAGAAAAAAATGTTACTTTAATTGCACTTTCATTGTGTGACATATTTTGCAGTGTCATTAAGTTTTATGTGACAAGTTTTGATTTGCATGGTTGAACAAAATTTGGTATTTTCTCTACACATGCAAGACTGCAGTACACGTAGTCGCGGGTAGACTAGTATAATATTAATATAATATTAATTGTATTATTAAAGGGTTACTTAAGGAAAGGTTAGAATAGGATAGTTCACAAAAATGTCTGTTTGGTCGTGCCAAAACAAATGGGACGAAATTTGTTACCAAAATGTTAATGTATTCTTACGATAAATAGTGAATTGATATAAAATATATTTTTTAGTTATTGATTCAACTTATTTGATGTTATTATTATGTTTATTTACGATAATTCAAATTATTTTGGTGCTGTTCCTAATTATCATTTACATTATAATTCAAGATTGAAGTATTTAAAGTCATTGTAATATTGATAGGTATTACATTACTGTAATTAAATGTATTGTTATAATTTTATTTACCTAGTCTATCGTATGAAATATTGATTTATATATTTTGTTCATTATCAGCTCCATTGGTATAAGTGAAGAGTAGAATATGTCACGAGGATAATAATATAGGATAATTAATTTTCTGGATTGAAGCCCTGTTACTAGCTCTGGGTAAGTATGTTATCTTATTAGTGCTAATTCTCACAATGTAGGCATACTGCTAGGGCCAAATAGAATTATTTATAAGGAGCTTTGAAATAAAGACATTTTTGTATTTATAACTAAGTGATTGATATGATCATGTTCTAGTATGTGGCTAAATGAAGTCCAGTATTAAAATAAGAATTAAAATACGTTTGTGGAATTAAGGACTGGAATTTTGTGCAGTGGTTTGTGTTAGAGTTCGAGTCACTTTTTAAATTTATTTACCTAAACTAATTAGCTATTTTCTCCGTGTGTAGCCTCCTTTCTTTAAAATACCGATTACATGCTAGGGACTTATTAATTGTATCAGTCCCTTGTGCATGAATTGAAAAGAAAGAGACTTGTCAACTCATATTTTTATTCTTGCAATATTGTTAAAGCATTCAATTTTCTTTCATTGGTGTTAGAACCTAGGCACTGTTTTGTACAAAGCCACATTTTTGCATTTTATTACTATTCATAGCGTCATGTATAAAGTATTTTATGTGTATGTATAAATAATGGAATATTTTTTTCATATAAAACATTCCATTCATTAATTTCATATTTTAGCTACTCATTTAGCAGTGTAAGAAGTTTTGTTAACTGAAAATGAATTGTCACAATTGAGATACTGTACAGAGAAAAATACAACTTTTTATGTTATGTAATATCTGTTTCTCTGTAATCCAATATCTCATTGAAAAAAAATAATGGTGTATCATGATTTCATATAGTTATTGTAAAATTATATTATCTTGTTTATTGTAAAAGAAATTATTGGTGCGTGATAATTTATTTTATGAAATATTTTACCAAGACTTTGAACATTAAAATGTAAAAGTTATAGCTCCAATCACGGGTAAATGTGATTTGCTCGGTTATTTTAAAATTATTTAGGCGTAAATTAATTTTTGAATTGTGAAACCTTGAGATTGGTTATAGCTCTATTTTTTTTCTAGTAAAATTTGGTTCATTATGTTCTTATAATAAATAAATTCAGCAATTGAATTACGTAGCTCAATTCTAAAACATACTATGTAGCTTTTGTAAATTTAAAAAAAAGCACAATGAATTCTGCACTGAAAAATTCAAGATTCATTCATAGATTCTTAGAGCTAAGCCAATTATTAGTTTAATTTAATATATTTTATGTTAAATACAGTTATATGGAACAGTACATTTAGTACAAAACTGCTATATATAATTTTAAGGTTTCAATTCCTAAATGCAATAAATAAATGAGTGGTTATAAAAATGTACTTTTACTTTGTCCCAATTCAACATACAGTTATGATCAAGATCATATCAAGATCAACATAATACAAGTGTATACATTAATGTATCGGTCATTAAGATACGAGGGCTGATTAATAAACAACCAAAAGAGTAGTTAATTATTATTCGTTTCTTTAACTTTGCAAATAACTGTAATCGCTTTTGTGTTAATAAGTGATTATGCAAAATACGTTTGGTACAGAAAAATATCATTTCCCATACATCTTTCAAGCGTGAGCGTAAACAGAAGACCGTTTTGTTTATATGCCGAATAATCTGTTTCTGACAGTGATAGTCGAAGTATGTCAAGCATAATCTGTTGTCGTAAATGACATTGACAAATAATTGATAATAATTATTGACACTGTCAATTTGACAGTGACACAGGTTAACCTAGACATAAAAGTTAAAAACAAGTTCTAATAAAAATTTCCTTTTATTTATTAAAACGTAAAAACTAGATAACAATGTTACGGCGAATAGCTTCGTCTTTAATTCAGGTCCGTGGTGTTAAACAGCAAGTGAACGTTAAATGGGAGAAGCCGCCTTACGTTCCTGCATATAAGGCAGAACGATCTGGTGATTTAGAGGGTCTTCCAGCAATCCCGGAGAATGCTGTGGGAAAATATTATGACTTATGCGAGGAGATGAAAAGGTTTTTAGTGTTTCACATCGTTAAAAAAGTTTGGAGTGCATATTATAATAAAATATTTTAAGGTTATGCTATAGGAAATTTGAATAACATCAATTTGTTCACGAAAATAAAAAACATTTGGGTAACACCGTAATTAACAGGCCTTTTCCACAGACTTATTATTTTCTATTAGAAACATTGGTTACTTGTTAAGGTGTACTTTATTTAAGGTATCATTCAATTTGTAATGTAATATTTACAAAAAGAAAAGACCTAAATATATTATGCATAACAAAGTGCAATCCATGTTTATAATACTCATTGTTATTTCAACAGTGCACCAGAATCTGTGAAAAAAATCTTCTCAGTAGCACATCTTGGTAGAAAAGAGTTCAGAGATCTTGTAAAAAATGAATTGGTTGGTAGAGTCCGAAGACACCAGTATGATGAAAATACTGCAGAAACCAGGAGTAAGTTAGAAAACCTTTACCATTCATTTCTAGATACTCCAGTTCTTATATAACCTTACATAGCACTATAAGGGTCAATTCACACTGGAATGTCAGAGGGCAGCAGTGGCACGACAAGCAGTTTTATTATGAAATGATTTAACACTTTATCAACTTTCTTATATAGACCAAAATCACTTGAGAAGCTCAAAAAGGCCTTGTAGCACTACTGCTCTCTCATATCCTGTTGGTCTCTGAAGGCTGCTGCCATTCCTATGTGAATTGACCCTAACTAATGCTCATGCAAAATTATAAACCAATATGAATTGTATATTTGTGTGGAAAGTATGTGAAGTTTTGTGATTTGTGTGCAATGTGGCAAACAAGGTTTTGATACAAAATTGAGTACATTATATTCTATACCTTCTCCAATTTACGGTTATAATTCTACTATGTTAGTCCTATAAGGCATCGTATCATCTTTATAAATGGATGCACTTACAGTTCGCACGCGAGTTCATTGCCGAGTGGCCTAAGGTAAAGGGGGGGAGCATAAATAATTTTGAGCTTTAATGACACTATATTAAAGACAGCGGGGAGCTTTACGTCAGGCCCCTTGGCAATGAACTCGCGCGCGAACTGTACTTGCAATTTGTAATTCACAACATAGTTTTAAATATTGTTTTCATAAGCTGTGTCTTGTTACAGTTGCTAGATTGACTGGTATTATACGCTGCTTACAAGATACCTTGGAAAAGTACCCAAGAAATGTAAGAGCTAAGGTATGGATCCAGTTATGGAATATTTCTTCACTGCTTTTTTGTGTCTGATTTGATACATGTTGAAATAGACTGAGAAACATTGATTGACCAATGGGAAAGTGTAGGCACATATAGACACTAAGGTTCTATGCTTTTCTGGTGAAGGAAATGAAGGAAATTAGGTTTAATCAACCTTATTTTTCATATTGCAACAAAAATTTAAAACATTTTGTTACATGTGTTCGAGATAATTTAATGAACTTCTTAAATCTGAGAGTATTATAATTATGTGTTCATTCAGATTCAGTTATATTTTTACAGCAAACATGCCAGGAAATAATTGATAAAAGAAAGAAGCTTCTCAAGTTTTTACGGCAATATGACTACAAGAAATTTGAATGGCTATTGGAGAAACTCAATATTGAATATAAAGGACATCCAGAGTATGTAACTACTTTTAAATGTACTCAGATACTTGTTACATTATCCTTTCTATTCCCTCTGTTTACCTCATGGGATACAACATTAAATTAATCAAATAACTTGCTTTGGCTTGGAATTGAACATGAGATAACAAGGCTTACTGAGTAGACAGCCTTGTAATAATTATTTTATAATGAGTGAATACCAATGCTTGTATTAAGAATAATATTTCATAGCAAATTTTAAACTGTTATGAAAAATCTTAATCATTAAGAATGTATTCCTCAACAGTGGAACATAAATATAAACATTAATATCAATATTATTTCCCAAGAGCTAGTGAAAATAATTTTGTTAGAAGAATAATTTTATTTTCTTCTTAAGTATTACTTATACTTATAATTTACTTATAATTTTCGACTTTTCCAGAACATATCACAAACTATCGCGCAAGGAATCTTTACGTAAGCTGACAGAGATGCACTGTGAAGACATCCGTCAGGGAAAACTGGATGAATACAGAAACCTTTTGGAAAGTCAGCAAGGGCCATTTTTAAAAGATAAAATTGAAAAACTAAATTTTATCCGAAGTGAACAAATGGCGCTACAGCTGCCAGTCACAGTGACTGAACAGGATATAAAAAAGGTAGAAAAACAGTTGAAAGACTGGGAAATTAAGGATAAAATCAAGGAGCAAGCCAAGCAAAAGAAGAGAAATTTGCTTCTAGAATAGAATTTTAATGTTGTGTGTAAAGTAATATATTAGCAATAAATTGTTTGAGAAAATTTGTTTCTCTAAGTTAATTTATTACTGCTCAAACCAGATATGATATATACTAAAACCATACATTAAAGATGTGGAAGATGTTAGTCAGGTTATATTCACTCCTATCGAAATAAAACAAAATGTAAAAACTTTATTTTTATTTAATATTAAAGCCTTAACAGTTAACAACTACAATGAGTATAAAAATATAAAGCGCAATGTCAAATCAGTCAAATTTGGACGGAAATTATATTACATAAATGCAATTTTTATAGCGTTACAATTATTTAGTAATTACCTATATTGGAATGTTAAACTTAGAAATAAAGGAAGACTTCAGTATCTATACACGCATCGCTAATCGACTTACCAAGTGTATAAAAACTTAAGAGAAACGACTAAGAAGTAATCTAAGCTAAATAGGATTACGAAATTAAAATTACTTGTCAAAACAAGTACATCGAAACAATATAGGAAAAATTTAAAGTTCATAAGAAATATTTACGGCCATTTCTAGAAAAATATACATAAAGCTTTAATAATTATAATTAAACGTTTCAAACTTCATTATAACTTATACAAATAATCGAATTACGAAAATGAAATATAAATCTTGTACTCTCTATTGGCACTAGTTAATATCTTTACGATACAAAGTTTTCGATCAATTCAAATCAAATTTGAACATTTTCTGATCACATGACTTCTACACATCTTAATTCTGAATAAAAATATAATTTTCATGAGATTCCTAATATAAAGTTCTAAACAAACATTTTGTTATTTCTGGATCAATAATCCCTATGGACGTTGATTTAAAATGAAAATAATAATTACAATCAAAAATTTCGATTATTGAGAACTACTAATTTAGAGATAGAAGTAATATTTCGTGTCATAAATAATAGGGACTTTTAGGATTATTTATTAATGATGACGAAACTACAACAATATTGATCACACATTTGTCATCAATTATCACCTTCACACATATTAAATTTTTGAATTTCGTCTTCGACAAAATGTTTTTACTTACGCTCAGTATACGAAGATGTATGGCCAAATACATTTGGCGTAGGAGAATTTTCTACATTAAATGTCATTGTAATACACATTCTAAACTTAAGCGTGAAAAGAAAAACTTTTCTTAGAATTCCTGTGAGTTTAAGCTGGTTTCACAGCTGTACGGGCGGGTCCGGGTGGGTCCCAGCATGCAATACTTGCTCAACCCGGAGCGGTTCGCCCGCGTCGCTGTGAAACCAGCCTTAGTTCGAGTTTTTCTAACTTCTTGATCGGCCGTAACGTAAACATATAATTTTAATTACGTTACTTAAAAAACCTCCTACTAACCCCACTAAAGTTGTAAAGATTCAAACATACACAGGGTTCCATACTCTATAAGGACGTAGTGTGCGGCGCGCGCGCATACGCGGTGGGGATGAAGCCGGAGCGGCGCGACTTGGGCGCGTGCGCCCACAGCCAGCCCTCCACCGTCTGCTGCGTCAGGTCCGCGTACACCCACTCGCCGCGCTTCACCGACAGGTCGTCCGGCGCTTGCGCCTGCACACGATAGAAGAAGAAGAAGAAGATTCGTTTATTTCAACATAGAAAACAAAACAAAAGAGAACAAACACAACAATGTAAACCATAAAAAAATAATAATAATAAGGCTTATGAAGTAAGTATGAAATTACAACATTGCTGATTGGTAATTATAAGTAACAATTAAAAAAATCACTTAGTATAGTGACTTTTTTTTTATAAATGCTATTAGTGTTGACGCTAATCATGAATGATCTCGCGTCGTTTGTGACGAAATAGCCGCCGTCTTCAACCAATAAAGTATGTTATCAAAACTTTTTAAGGAACATTTTTTAATTTGTATTTAATCGAGGTCATTGACTATCCTATTCTTAGTTTGATTGCATTATACGATTTTACATTTATTTTACGAGGCCATGTCCAACAGTGGACCTTTAAAGACAGATACATACAATATTACATTATTCCACAAGCCATACCATATAATTAATAATTATACTCAAATGTCTTACTATACCAATGAAGTGTAAAGTAAAGTTTTATAGTTAAAGTTGAATGACAAAGCGTGCTTTCTACAACTCTGTGATTCTTACCTTATAATCATAAAGCATGACTAGCTCCGTCCCGTGGTACCGGCCGTCTGTATCCTGTTGTGTCGTTGTGTTCAGGTTGTTGTTCGCGAGCAGCGTGTTGTTGGCGTTTGTAGTCGGCGGCACGTGGATAGGTTGCGGGTTGTCTTGTTGAGTAGCTGCTGACATTGTACAGTTTTTACTTGTTAACACTTTAATATTAGGGCTAATCT
>DWKA01001547.1:0-12206 GCA_018249155.1 Panoquina ocola ocola | reverse complement strand
TAAATCCCACATTACGGCTTGTGTTCGCTGACGTTCAAGTGCTTAAACACAAAAACACAAAACAATGATACAAAAAATAACTTTAAAAATGAATACTTTTAGTCTTTTTAGTATAATTATCTGAACTCTCTCGTATGAGGCCCCATATGGAGTTACCAATCATGTTCTCATTGTATTATGTACAAAAGCAAACTTTATTTTTTTTTAATGGTGGTCCTGGTTACTTCTCGACTTATATAATCAGAAAATATTCACTAAATAAGAGACTCAAAAATTTTTTTTTTTTTGTTGACCTATGTTATAGAATAAAAATGAGATATTACTTTTGTTTAAACTCATGTACTAAATTTTCCAAAAAATCAAATCTATCCTTAATAACTTTTCTAATTTTATGAAAACCTATAGTCATACTAAAGTAAAATTTTTGTTCAGGACTTCTATGATTAAATTCCTATCATTTTAAGAGCATTATTTACAGTGACAGTTTTTAAATGTGCACAGTGAATGTGAGAGTGTATACTCGTAATATGCATTGTATATTATTAGGGTACCGAGACGCACGTGCTGACGCCGTAAACATTCCAATGGATTTATTCGCTCCGTAAGACGCGGCAATTAACTCGTTTCCTTTTTAACCGTCCGCCCGACAGACTTAACTTATCTGAAATGCATAAGATTGAATTATTAGTAGCAATTAAAGGCATCTCAAAATATGTGTTATCAATATTTTTAATACAGTAGCCGCTTATATATTTAAATTTTATGTACGCGTGACTGAGTTCATTATAGTAATATGGCCGGCGTCGTATGCTAATGAATGCTCTGTCTACAGACTGATACACCAGTACGAGTTGATTATGTTTTTTTCTTAATTCTGTGGCTGGATTCGTGCTTCGAATAATTGTTATTGAATTCATCGTGCTAAATAAACTTACTTAAGTTTTAAGTTTGATCTCATTGAAATACTGACATAATCGTACCACTACTCTATTCATTCATTAATTTAACGCAGATTCTATTTCATTATTTTTCATGCGATGAACAAAAAATATTTTGGTTAAGAGGTCTTCCAAAAGAATATTAGAATTTAGAAGTCTTTCTTCACACAGTTATGTTACATACTTTAGTCTTATAATATTTATGTTTGGAAACACTGACTGGATTTTCAATAACTAACACAGCCTCAAGAATGAAAAGATTCGGTGACATCTTACAAAATAAATATCATTCATGTAATCATATAACTTTAGATTTTGCTCTGTTATTAAAGACATTATGTCAAATATTTCTTATGTCATATTTCTGTTTTAATAATAATTTTAATAAGCAATAATAATTTAATAACAGTGGAATATCTTAGTTAAAACCCCGCGGTGCTAGATTAAAATAACTCACAAGTTACGGGCTGGTTTTGATTATCTTGTTATTTTTACTGATACAGGAGAACGACTCGAGTATTAGAAGTCTACATTAGAAGTTAATAGGGACGGCATATTAGTGGAAATCATGAGGACAGAGCACTCAATTTCTAATCTTCATAAAGCCTTCAAAAGCTATGACGGCACCGATATCAATAATGCGTACGGGTCGCATGTCGCTCCTATCATACAGGAATGCGTTCGTAGTAGGTACTGTAGGGTTGTCACAAAATCAAAACGTTTAATAACGGCCAATCCTGAGTCGAAGTCGTAGAGGGTAGGTTTCCTTATTGCAAGTTAAATTAATCGTGAGGTGTTTCTTTTTTTTCAGCTTTTTTGTGTGGGTTATTTTTTTTAACGTTTTTTTTATTATTTCAGATGGAAGACGCTTAATAATAATACCCACATAAACAGAATCCTACGGTGTTCAGCTGATGCTAAACTTTCTGTTGATTTCTATTTTAAGGATATCTCGGCGCACATTACTATTTACTACATACATATATGTATGTATTTGTATTAGGCTGAGTACGGTAAAGTTGTATGAAACAGCTAGGATCATTTATTAATAAACATTGACAACCCTACATAGAGTGACGATGCCGCATAAGTGTTGGATTAATAATTTGTAAATATTAAATATTCATGAGCTCAAGAGCACGGGTCAAACATTTATTTTATAAGAACCGAAGAACTGTACCCGTACTTATTTATTAAGGAGATGCACATAATTATCATAACTAACTTAACGGAACAGCTTTCGGCCAGTTAATGGAGGCAGGAGGAAACGTTGTCGAGGTTTCATTTATCATTCCGAATGAAATATGAACTTCAACGAAGTACTAGATATTGCAGTAAGTAGTATAAGTACCTACACATAATATTATTATGATTTAGGTATTAGATTATCATGCCTACATCAAAAATATTAAGGGATAGTTCCGATCAACGTTTATTTTTATTTATACAGTACTTATCGATAATTTTTTTAAGCAACAATACAGACCTAATTGTCAAAATTTATCCAAAAACTTCCATCAAGTTTTAATCTTAAAGATCTATATTGTCATTTTAATGTTACATTCGTGGTAGTAAAAACGTTGATAAACTTTACTTTTTTCGTATAATTAAGGCTCTCAGATATAAAAGATAGGGTCCGAATGGATAATTAATTAATCTTATCAAAAACTGTTAACAATACGACTCCTTATTTGCATTACCGTATACGATATCCGATATAATTAAAACAAAATTAATTAAGTGATTAATGCAATAAAATAATATGCTTCTTGCTATTTTATTTGCCTTTTATTTTGGTTTCAGGTGTACACTGCAGATATTATGTCAAAGAACATTTATTAAGCACCTTACCCTTATCTTGATAAAAATATCAAGTTACATAAAATGCAGATGTGGATACCTATTTCATGTAATATAGTACTATATTAGTATACCGACAAAATATCCAATAAAAAATATGAATTTACACACTGTCGTAATTTTACAAAAACAAAATGCATTCTTTTTCCTGTCAATCTTTGTAGGTATTTGTTTTTCCGTAACAATGGATTAAAATTAAATAAACACAAGAAGTAACTATCTAACGGAGAACTATAAATACCTGAATGGATGCACTGAACATCTTTGTTTTTGTTTATCATACTATCGATGTTGTTGGTTAATTTGTTAACAAAGCGTTAACAAGTCGACGAGTGAGCGCTGACCCCGGCGCCGCGTGATAAGTTAGCGATCGACAATTGTATTAACTGTTAAAATCACATAAATGAATATTAATCGTAGGCTATAAAACTTTCGAGCAATAAATTTAACGTCAGCCTGTGCCACTGGCTGAATTACGGTAGCATGCAGAGGTGCAATCGTAACAAATGTGGTGCGTGTGGGAAGGACATTACGATGAGAACGCACTGCTTTTTACGTTTAGATATTAGCCTAATATTATCTGTGTGATAAAAGAACTTACTGTTGTTATACTTAGCAATTAAATTAGGGTATTTGATCATTCATATAGTAGATATATCGCCAACGCGTACACATATAGGTAACTGTATGTAAACAAAAGTATCATGAGCTTAGGAAGATTGTTATAAGATCCTGTTGTACTTACCTACCTGCTACAGTTCGCAAAAAAATCCCAAGTAAAACAAAAACAACACAAAAACTCCTATTAGTTCACTAAAAGCTCTATAAATATTTTTCCCATTTATTCAAAGCAGACGTAATTAACCCGAGCGAACTTTTCCACAAGCTTCAATCGGCTTATCTTTTAATATGAAAAATGTTTTCTTATTGCTTGTATAAGATAAGCTTCATTAAAATCTCAACGTAATCTTGAACACAAACATATTGTCATAAAAGCAGTATCTTTTAACACTTACTTACTTATTGGTCTGTGGGCGGAAGGCGCGTGCCGGCGCGGGCCGCGAGCCAGCCGCATGTGGGTAGTGACTGCATGCCGCTATTAAAACATAAAACGTAAACCACCCTTGTTTCGCTTCGGAAAAAATAATAAGTACTAAAACATATACAATAATATAGACAATAAGATCTTCATGGTTATTTTCGTAGGATTCACTTCAAACTATTTTGCCAATTTATTGCTTAATTGAAGCTCCTTAGTTTAAGTGTCTGTATTTACTTTAATAATCGTATTAAGCCTTTTGTTTTTTTTTTGAGATAATTGATCGTTATTATTGACGACATACAGTTGATAACACTCTTGTCTTACAATAAATCTGCGTAATGTAAAAAACTATTCTAAATAAATATGTTACTTCACACAAAATAAAGAAAAAAATTAACTTAACAATATGCCGTCTTACCACTTAAAACGATATAACTGAATACTGTAAAGTTGTCTTAGTAACTCAATAAAATTGTAGAGATGTACACAACATTTAAAATCTAAAAATAAAACCCTCATTAACAAGTAATATCCCACAAAACAAACAAAGCGTCGTAACTTGTGTAACGACGACAATAATTTTATGGTTATGACAGGTAAATGACGTGTGGACAAAGTAAACGGATAATCAATTACAGTGTTATTAAACACGTCATAATAATATGAGTTTTCACTTTGTCGTTAAGATGTAAAGAAGTAACATATCAGTATGATATAAGGCGAAGAGAGAGCGGGCGTCGGTCGGCGCCGGCGCCGCACAACCACAGTTTTGTTGACTTATGGCCCTTGTAATGTATCGCAATGCCTCTATCGCTCATGAATATTTGTCCAAGAAACTTACATGTATACGTAATTATAGTCCATCTCTTACATACTAATATTATCCAGTAATTTACAGCACTTTTACCGATATGATTAAATATTGAGAAATGAATAACGAAAATAGTTTGTTTATATACTTACGTACATATGTATATGCTAATGATTAAAGTATCGTATTTTCCAATAACTATTCAGGTAACGTTATGGTGAAGCTTGGTTGTTCATGAATACGTACGTACCACACTACCACAGGTACCTACAGTTGTCAGCTTGCCATCTGGTTGCTCGTTCGCTTATTTATTGAACATTTACGTAAAAAAAATTAATCGTACCCAACCAATAATATCAAACCCTCTATTCTATTCATGTAACTAATATAATTATATATTTATAATCTCATTATTCAAAGGAATTATTTATTTGCTCACATAGGAGGCTCGTCTCTATTAAAAAACTATTCGCTGCGCTATTCAGTCAATCACTGTAACTACTTAAATTTTTACTATCATGGACGAATGCTCAAATACGTGAGCAGTATGTAAACATGCACACGTCGAAGCAATAAATATATCACGACGTCCATTAAATCCGAATATTACTGGGTAATTATTTTATTTTCGTAAATAAAATGAGACGGGCGGTCTAATAAGCGCATTAGGGATGCTATTAACGGGATCGAAACATTCCGAATGGAAAGGCCTCGCTGCGGGCTAGGAATAACTTATCGCTCGATATTAATTCAGAACAACGATTTCACACTGAGCTATTAAGCAACGTACTCGACTCACTTTTCCCTGTAAATATTATTCTAACAATGATTTTGCTTTTTGAATGCCTCTATAAAATATCTAATAATTTATTGTAACCGTAATCCAGCCCGATGATTATCTCTGGGATCTTTCGCTTTACTAACCTCTTCCCGTAATAAAATTAAAAAATAATGGTACAACAGTTAAATAAATTACATTTATGCTAACTCTCTCTCTGAAATTCCGTTAACAGTCACAATTTAATGTAATAATACACATAATTGTACCTCGTAAACTGGATCTTGTTTGTTGTCGATTAAAGTGTAATTTTTTAACCTGTATCAAATTGACGCGAAGTCAACCCAATCTCGGCTCACCGAGTCTAATAAAATACATTGAGCGTAGTCATTAAAAATATATTTTATCGAGTTTTAAATATTTAGATATTCATCTGGAGAAAGTTAAGTTAAATTTGGTTCATTACCAGCTCATAGGAGCGTCGTGAAACCAAATCCGTTGTGGATTAAAGTACGTATCTCCTTTGACTTAAGACTTCGGTTAGGTGGGATACCGACCGATACCAGGGTTGATATCAAATTAGAACTAGACATAAAATATTTTATTTCTAAATCGCTAAATTGATGATAGAACCCTATTCTCTATTTTTTTCCTTTTAAAATATAGATCGCATTAGTACCACAACAATGAATGCGTGTTTCACTTTCAGTAACTTGGGAATTTAGATGATAGTAGTGAAATGAAATAGTCGAATAAAAAAAGTTTATTTAGTAATTAAATACTTATTAGGATTATTTAATTATTGTCTGTATCTGTCTTCGTTCTTTGTATAAATACAGTTTGAGACAAAATAATGAATTCAGAGTACCTACATAAAATATTGTCGCACTATTAAAGCTATTCAGTATACAGTGCAGTAGTTCTAATATGCTAAACTAATATTAAACAGTTTCAATTGAACTCATAACTTAAACCAAATATATTCAAAATTTATGGTCATATCTTAGGTGTTGATTTAAATATTGCACAGATAGAGCAGTCTGTACAATCACCTGCAAATTATGTTAAACATAAATATTATTTATACTGTTAATAAAATATCGTAATTTGTTTTTACACCTATTCGATTTACGACTATAGCAGTATTTCGAAAACTAGTTATGGTACAAATTCTCAGTAAATTGTCCGAACACATTGCCTCAAAGGGTCTAATAGAATACGTTTAACCAATTCTAGGTAATCGTATAAAAAGTAAATTGAATCCAAGTGAAATCGAAACAAAAACGTAAGCAGTTGTACATCCATTAAGAGACGGTGTCGTGCGGTTTAATGAGGTCGATACGTCTTCCCGTGTGCATTATGAGATCAAATGGAGGGTCAAAATCATTAAATTATTAATTTACAAGCGTGCTCAATTAAACTGAATTTACATATCCACTGCAACATGATTTCTTCAATAAATATGGTAATGTCAGAAAGTAAAGTATCTGGCTCCGTTTGTTTGAGTAAATGATACAATGTGGATGTAAAGTTGTAAACATAAGCAAGCCACGTGATCGTGTATGGAACTAAAAAATGTTTAATCGTAACATGAACCAGGGACCAGCGTCATATTTATTAGATATGTATTTCTAACGGCAGTCATATTTTTCTTTTAATGGACGTGACGATTTTGTCAATTACACTGAGATGTTAAATTTGATGTTATTGAAACATGATATAGATAGGTTCCTACATCAAAACGGCTATTTTGAAAAGTGATACCGACTGTATATTTTATGAAGTGATAAGCTATATATTATGATGAAGGAATTTGTATGGAATTTTTATTTATTATTTTTCTCATGCAATAAAAGTTTGACAGACTCTTGAAATGAATGATGAGAAAGGCAGAAATACCTTAATCACAAAACCGAACTAAATTCTTTTGTAATATCTACGTAATCTTTTAAGATTCCATTCCATCTGCCTTGAAACCATACCTGCAGTAAATCCATAACCCACATAACAAACTAACATTGGAACTTACCTACTTCAATTTAAATCAACAAATGTACAAAGTCAGTGCGCTAAGCTAAACTAAATTAGCTAGCGACGTCATACTGGTCCCTGGTACCAATCAAGCTAGGTAGTGACGGCTCGCGGTACAGTACGGCTGCGGTGGGTACCGAGTACTAATTGCGGATCAGGCGATGTTCACATAAATATAATCCGTTGTGAGCGGCTCCGCTCATTTGTACGCGGCCGACGGTTGTCATGTAGCCGTATTAATATCGATGAATAAGAAATTCGTTATGGATGGGCTACAAGGCTGGTTATTACTGCGCCGATCTGCCGCTCACCGCGCTCCGTCTGATCGCTACCATTCTCGCTGTCGTCTACAGTCTTTTTATCTACTTATTTATATTATACATCGACGAACGACGACCATTACTCACTTCGTTTACTAACTAATAGCTGCTAGCACAATTATAGATCATCACTTTTATTGGTGAGATTGTTTGATTTATACATTAATAATTGCGACAATGATGTTTTAGGTTTAGGATCATTTGTAACAGTTCTTATAAGGAGTGCCATTAATAATACAGCATAAGAGAGTCTGCCATCTGAATTATGGCATATGTGACCCACTCACTGTAAAATATTTTTGATAGTGCGTTGGTGCGTTTAGTAGATACTGCTAGATACTGAATTAAAGTCTTTGGTATAATAAACTCAAGCGACCTTATTAGAAGGACCTAACTTCATTTTGTAGACCGTGCTTCGAACTAAAAAGAAGTAGCCCAGTACATTCCAGAAAATGTGTAATTGAGTCATGTAAACAATATGCATACAATCATAGCATAACAAATACTTAGAAGCTCTAAACATTTTGATATATCATTAGACATTTTGTTAGACAACTATAACAACGTAAAGGCACTTCGATCTCGCTGGCCGGTATCGTGATCATAATTAAATAGTATTTCAGAGCAACAGTTGTCGGTACGCGTGCAATGCAAGCCACAACAATGCTCAACTACCGCCACCGTGGCGGGGGATCAGGGGATCAGCCAGTTGCGATAGACCGCGTCGAGCTCGCGGGGGGTCTCGGATCCATCACGAGCCGAAACAGTACCCGAAGATTATTATACTCGGTAATCGATAACCGATGGACGACGTATATTGTAGGTTAAGTGTTGGCGCAGTTAAGCATATCTGTAACGCCGTGATAGATGTATGGTGAGACGAAGAAAGCCACGGAGGCAGTCCAATTTATTTTCTGTACCGGTGAAAGCCGTCGATTGTGTATTATTATAGGGTTCAGATAGGTGATTTTATATGTCCATGATATAGCTAGCGTAAATATCAACTGTTTAATTGAATAATAAACGTTAAATTAACTTCATGAGTCAATTTTTTTATGTAAAAACCTCGTATCACGAATTCACGATGAACTCCGAAACTAGTCAGCTCTAGTTAAAAATAATGAGATACCAAAAGTATTCAATGTAGTAAATATTTACTCAAGGTATTAGAAAAAAATTAAAGTCAATTTGTCCCTAAAGTAGAAAAATGTAGAAATGTTACAAAAACTCTTGGCCACTTTAAACATATCAAGATGCACCCATAACGAAAGTTATTCAATATGATGTGCAAGTTCTCTGGGTAAACTAATTTCCTATACTTCTCAAAGCGACGCGAGGGCGGGCAGCTAGTAGTGTTATAATGTCATGGCAGTAACTATGGAATGGGCATACACTACAACAAACATAATGTAGGCACTAGTTAAATCCCATAAAGATGCCGGATTCAGAAAATCATCATTCGACTCAAAAGCTAGTTCATAGCCATACAATTTGTAAATATTATTTAACTGTATATACCTCAATACGCTTTCAAACTTAGATAAGTACAAATAAAATACACAGGTTTAATTGATTTCACATAAAATGAACGGAGCATTTCAATTAATACTTTCTCAAAAACAAAAAGACAGCTCGCTTTATTAATATAGAATAATCGATAAGCATTAACTGAAATTAATTTAATCGGGTAACGGTCGGGTCGTGTCGTGAGCGGCGTAGTAGCGGCTTGCTCCGACCACAGTATAACGACTTAAAGTAGGTCCAATAAATTATATAATATATTATTTATAATATATAAAATAGCTTTGAATCACTTAATTTATTTAATCTTCACCTTCTCGTACGATACGTGCGATATTCGATACGTGCTGTCAAGTTTACATTTGTAGATCGATTTTTAGCCTCTTATCTAACCTGAATTATTTAAGTTATACGCTGATTTTCAGATTCGATCTGAATATGAACACGAAAAAGATATGGTTCTTAACATTAGTCAACAGACAACTAACTAGATTACTGAAGGTATTGTTTACTGTATTCAAAGTTTTTAATACGGACTTAAATTTCTTTTTGTATCTATTTGACGGCGAAACGAAGGACCAATCCCCAGTATGCAATCTCAAAAATTTAAAGCACACAGGCAATCTTTTAAATAACACATAACTAAAATACTAGGTGATATTTTACAACAATTTATACCTAACTAGAGCATGGCAGTTACTGCGAGGTACCAAATACGTTGCAGTCGGTTTGTTGGATCTTTCCTACTTCGAAGCTTTATTATGTTCAGAATTCGTTAAACTTTCGTACGACCGTCAATGGCTCACGTCGTGACCACCGCGATATATGCCGCCAATAATAACCCATTATTATTAAACCATTATTTTAAATATAATACCATATTGTATTAAGACCTTAATATTAGAACAATCCGGATATTCTATTTAGGTATAATTTAATTTCAAGCTAGTAAGTAACGTAAGGTCAGGTGATATAATTTTAAAGAGGTATATGGACAACGGTGTTGGAATGTAACTACGAACCTGTGTTATTATTATAAATAATTACGCAAGCAGTTCAGAAGCCTAGACGATTTATCAGCCAATAAATAATGACTGTAAGCTTCCGATATAACAGTTTTGCTGAATGGAAGTTATTGTTAAGTATGTGCTTGGATACCTACCATAGTATTTGCTTTATAATAAGAACTTGATAATGATGATGATAAGAAATATAATAAACGTTAGTGTTTTGTCTATTTGAGTCATGTCAGCTGAAATCCGGTAACTTTGAAGGAGTTCTGGTTAACTTACTGCCATTAATAAGTAGCCGGAGCTTGATGTAAATGTGAGCATATCTCATGCTGATTGTTATGAAAGCGTTGTTGAGCTCACTTGAGATCATTATTGTACGCCCGTAATTGGTTTTTGCATCGTTCAATAAAGCAGGTAATGATGGTAGCCGAAGCCATTTACTCGGCTTAGGGCTTACGTCATCCTCTCATAGAGCTGCAGAAGTAATAATGGTGTTTCCATTTTAGACTACGATTGACCCAGTTCACCTAAGGGCTCGGCCGCCACGAAGCAATCTCTGACCATAGCACAAAGCACTTAGAGACGATAAAATAAATGATAAATGTATTTTCAAAGAAAACAATTCAATCTTTTAATAAAGTGTGTGCGTTGACTGCACAAAAGGAACAATGATACGTTACAATTCATATGACGTTTTAGTGTAGGCACGTCAGAGTAACTCTTATCGAATAAAACAAACTCCAAACGTGAACAATGATATGTAGACGAGTACGTCCCGTGTTACGGGTAGCCGGTAGCACCGAGGTCGCTTTACACTCTTCGTCATGTCTGAACAATAAACAACATCGACTTATTCTTAATATTCTAAAAAAAAAACTTTCTTTCTTCTATGTCTGTATTCTTCTTCTTTAGATTTAGGGTAATCACCTTTTATAAAAACAAATTACTGCTTCAAGTCAGATGATACAAAGTACTTCACGACATAATTCGCAGATATAACTGTCCTGGTAAAGCGGTTATAAAAATATTCTTTTATGACTGTACTAAATGTACCTAATTGAAACCTTTATTGTCGTTGTGAAAATCGTGTATCGTGTATTATAAATAAAAAGGTGATTGGATCAACGCGAGCTATAAAGTAAGTGGACGGCGCGCGTGTGGCCAGCGTTACGGCCACAATGCTCCACTGATATAAAGAAAACATTTTTTATTCAAATCCCGCCATCATTACATAACGACCGATCATAATATAGGTTACTGCAATACAATCGTTGTCTATGTATCACTATTGTGCTTTGAACTTACGTATGGCACGATCTACGCGTGAGGTCAAACAAACAATGTACATTTAAATTCAATATTGAATATAAATATAACAGAATTATAAGAATGAGATCTTTTTGAATGTAAATTATTTTCTCTTTTCATATTTGTGTTATAAAAATAGAAATCAGTAGGCACTTGACGCCGTTAATGCTACTTTAGTTTTTACGATTCAGTTAAATTTCTATTATTTATATTCTTTCTTTATGAATAAATACACAAACAAAGGCTGTTATTATTGTCTCGTGCGGTATAAATATTGTAAATTAATACGTAAAGAGAAAACCTTGTAGAGATACAAGCCTATTTAATAATCATGTATTAACGCGGAACTCTGTTTGGTATAGTTACGTTTACGTGAAAAGTTGCAGAATGCTAAAATTAAAAAATATTATTTAAAAGTGTGTTTTGTAAAGGAATTAAAATATCACATAGTAAGGTCACGGGGGCAAAGTGCGCCTACCGGGCTAGTGCGCCTACCACAAATATCTTGAAAACTACTAATTGGATACTAGTAGCGACAACTTACATCGATGCTACAAACTAAGTCAAAGATTTTGATTGAAGTC
>DWKA01001546.1:0-12208 GCA_018249155.1 Panoquina ocola ocola | reverse complement strand
GGGCTGAAATTTGGCATGCAGGTAGATGTTATGACGTAAGCATCCGCTAAGAAAGGATTTTGATCAATTCCACCCCCTAGGGGATAAAATAGGGGATGTAAATTAATACTCTTAACGCGAGCGAAGCCGCGAGCATAAGCTAGTCTTCTTATAATTCTTGTTGCATCCCGTCCAATACATTTGCACATATTACAGTAAGTACTTTAGAAGTCAGTTGCTAGATTGCCATTCATCTGAAGACTTCATACCACTTATCATCACGTAGGTTGAACTAAAGCATTGACCTATCATTTGTAAAACAAAAAGTGTGTGAAGTCCAAGATTTAGAAAACAACTTGTTTTCCCCTCTACCAGGTACGGGCATCCTCCCCGGTCCACCTCGGGAGCTACACGCAGTGGTCTCCGGGGACAAACTGTTCCTGGATTGGTCGGCGCCGCAAGATGGCGCCAACGCCACCTCGTACGCTGTGCACTGGCAAAAAGTGGGCAACAACTCGCAGCCCTACTATTATAACACTCTGCAGTTGGATAACGTGAGTTTACCTGGTTTTATTGGATGCCTGGTCATTGTCCTGTAATTTGATTCTTTTAAACTCCCTGTATGTCTGTTGTGTAGAAAGAATAAAGAGTATATCTATTTATCTATATTTCATATAATGATATTGAATTTCGTTGCATTCAGCCTGGATTGACAGTCAACTCTTTCTTTCCTTTTCTTTACTAGGCAAGACATCGGTGACACTCTTACAAACTTTTACGAGAAATTAAGAAGTATGTAGTTGTAGGTACTTTTTATTCATCGTTTACCTACCTTTACCTTTTTTAAGATTATAATTTTAAAACCGTAACTTACAAAGTTTCATATTATCACCATTGATCTAGTCTACTAAGATCAGTTAACATTAGTTTGTACCGTAACCTAACCTCACTTTTCCATCAGAAAATGAACGTGACAGAGACGATGGCTCGCATCGACGGGCTAGAAGTCAACAGTACGTACCACCTGTTCGTGGTGGCCGTCAACGAGCACGGCACCTCGCTGCCCTCCAGCATGCTGCTGCTCAACATCACCGAAGGTATGGAAACCAGGGTTTGGTGACTTGCCATCACTGAAGATATGGAGACCAGAGTGTGGGACCCACTGGTTTCTGTTGCTCAGTGCTGGCGAGTGTTCTAGTTATAGTGGTTGTATATCGCGCGGTAATAGAGCGAGTTTTTTTCGAAAACAAATTACACCAAACACAGCGCCGGTCGCTGCGTTCTGATTGGCCGAGACACAGCTCAATTGGTCATTTGTTGATGCGGTACTATTGTTATTTATCCGTGACAAATCACTGATCAGTTTTGGATTTTTTTAGCTGACATTACCGCTCTATCTAACGTAATAACTGAAATATATAGTTTCATGTAGGTGTATATTAGAATCTCCGAGAGATAATCGTTCAACAACTGTCATCGATCGCAACCAGTGTTAAAAGAAAATATATAATTAAGGAAAATATCTACTAATAAATATCTAAAAACGCAATGTATGTAATCTATAGTATATCAAAAAACGTGCTCATGGCTTTATCGATTCTTTACAATTTACATAATATTTTATAGTATAATTTTTCCATCTTTATTTTATTGACTGCTGCATTAAAAATAAAGACCCTACCTTCTTCACGATCAACATCAATTTATTGATCTTCTATTATTTATTTTATAATTTTATCACGATTGTAGATAATTACGGGGAAATATTATTATTTTACATAATTTCCTTATGCAGCTAAACTGTATGTATTATCTGCAGAGAAATTCTACTTGGTCCTTCGAGCTCAATAAATTAAATTTATGTAAACACTCATAATTTGTGAACAAAGTGCCGTATATTAAATTCCATACACAAGTTTAGCGAGACAATGAGCTTTGTAGACAGGAATAGTGCAATATGATGTACAAGCACCCGCCAATAGCCCTCCGGCAATCTCCGGCGTTCGCTCTTGACGTTATAACTTGCGCTCGCCTTTTATGAAACTTTTCACAACAAACACATTATCGTTTTACGGAGACAAGTACTTATACAAAATAGCTAGTTCAAACGTTGTAGCAAAGTTTTGAAGGTAATAAAATAAAACAAAGATATACTTAATTATTTATATGTAGAGAGAAAATTGTTTTACTCTTTAAAAAAAATAACGGATAAGAGTTTGATAGTTGTTATAGTTAAAGATGCTAAAAATATGAAAAAAGTTTGCGCCTTAATTTTTGCTTTAATATAACACTACACCATAGACCATCAGTGACATAAAGATATCAATAACAAATACTAACATAATGTTACCAGATACGGAGAACAAGGAGGTGTCGGGCATCCCGTCGCCGCCGCACTCGCTGGCCGTGGCGTCGCACTCGGCCACGTGGCTCACGCTTAGCTGGCAGCCGCCGCAGTTCTCGCAGCCCGACGAGAAGCTCTCCTACACGTGAGCTCTTACTTTTTTGCCGTCCAAACAAGGGCTACCCCCCTATGCTCATGCAAACTAAAGCAGCCGGCTGCAGTGGTTATGTGGGCCTCGCAAGCAAGACCTAGGTGCCTAACCACTAAACTCAGCCCGTTGTTTCCGCGTGTATTTGATTCGGAGATCTTTAATCCTTCATCTGAAGCGACCAGGTCTGGATGAAGGGCGTGGCGTCAATACAGACAACATACAGAAGGTTGACCAGATATATAAACGGACGACGCAGTGCACGCACACATCAGCATGGCTCGGCCACGCGCGCCGATACTGCGTTGCTTTGAACTTGGAATCATGTTGAGCGTGTGTGTAACACCTAAGCCTTACCTCTGCTGCATATCGCTATAAAACTACGTCTTTCCTTACGTTTATTTTCTGTACGGCATTCAGGCTATACTTCAAGTCTCCAAGCCAGCTAAACAGCACGGTGACCCACCTGACGACCAGCGTGCCGGGCCACACGCTGGAGCGGCTGGCGCCCAACACGCAGTACGTGGTGTGGGTGCGCGCGCGCGCCGCCGCGGGGGACTCGCTCCCCTCGGAAACCCTGCTCGCCTGGACCGACCCTGCTTACCCTGCGTTTGTTGAGGTGGGTACATTATCTACGTATATGTAACTCAAAGGTGACTGACTAACATAGTGATCTATCAACGCACAGCCCAAACCACTGGATGGATCGGGCTGAAATTTGGCACGCAGGTAGATAATATGACGTAGGATTTTGGTCAATTGTACCCCCAAGGGGATAAAATAGAGGATGAAAGTTTGTATGAAACTTTGTCAATTTTAAACCGATCGCAGTGAAATATAAGATTGGATAACAATACGCTTAACGCAAGCGAAGCCGCGAGCAAAATCTAGTTGTCATATATACGGCACTAGTTCCCGCCTGCTGCTTCGTCCGCGTGGAATTTGACTGATTCCACGGGATTTCCGGGATAAAAACTATTCTACGTGTTAATCCAAGTTACCCTCTATGTGTGTGCTAAATTTCACGAAAATCGGTTCAGCAGTTTTTGCGTGAAGTAGTAACAAACAAACAAACACACAAACTTAATGTTGTAAGCATACATACACACAATCACATAGACACACACACAACTACATACATTTTATCCCTAGAATGTAAAGGTTAGTACACGAAGTAAATTAAAAAATTGTTTAAAAAATAAACTTCATCTTTGTATATTCAAATTAGAATTTTACGTAACTTTAAAATACCGCGAAAAATTCTATTTAAATATCAGAGCTGCTTGGGTTTAGTTTTCAACTTTCATATTTAGGTACATAAAGTTTTGTTAAGTCATTATTTGCTTTTAAAAAGAGATTTGACTGAGATAAAATGCACTCTTTTTAACTTTCCAAACCCTTCAAACGCTTAAGTTTAACAAAAAATCAACAGCCAATTTGCATGCAAAAAATGATGTTTGCTTATCTTTAGCGCAGGTCGCTCAGAAACTTTCTGTTCTAAACTCGGATATAAAAATGTAAATTTTTCCTTTGAAACACAATGTTGGGAGAACAAAGGGCGAAAATGAAAAATGGGCTACATTAGCCGATGATTCTTACAATAAAAGAAGGTCGATTTAGTCAAAAGTTTCAAACTTTACTCTGCCCATTGTACTTAAATAAATATTAATGGACAACCTAGATAAACCTTCATTGAATAGGTTATTGTACAAAGTTGTTCCGTTTTACCAAAAACATTATATGGACATTAAAATATCGAAACAAAAATTGACTCACTTTGTGTAAGAATCTATATTTATTGTATTTTATAACGAATATGCCCGCAACTTTCGTACATATGTTTACATGTTCAGTACCGAAGTTTAGTACACATACAATATCATATGAGAGAAACAAAAAGAGGAATAGTTTCGTAGATATGCATTTAAAATGCTACAGGCTACGGACAATGACGTACCAAGCTCGTAATACCACGGGGAGAAGGCAGATCAGAATTTTTTGGCCCAGGAGAGGACAAATCAGCAGTTTTTAGGCCAACGGGGGCAAGTCATTTTTATCCAGGGTCAGGGGCAAATCCATCCATATGTAATATGTTATGAGCACTATTATTATTTGCAGCCACCTACAGTGAACCCAGTGAACCTGGTGGTGGAGGGATCCAGCATGACCATTCTCTGCATCGCCATGGGGACTCCGACACCTACCATCTCGCTCTACATTTCTGGTAAGTTAATAAGTCTCTACATTTTTAGGCGACAGCTTCAGTGTATAGATTATAAAACCATAAGATCTTATTTAACTTTCTTCTTAACTAACTTTCCTACAAAGCCATAGAACAAATTAATTATAGGTATCTCATTATAAAACAATTACTTTTTAACGTCAGTAATCTCGTCCGGTAAGGGTTTAAAATTAACCCTGTATAGTCTTGCAAAACACCATTGCAACATTGACAATTTTTCCAAATTTTTTAAACCTATAATTTTCTCAAATCTCTGGTTTACCATCGCGATAGGTTGCTCTTACTCCTCTATGGTTAGTATTGTATTTACTCATTGTTTGTGCCCCAGGCCGCCTCGTCCGTCAAGAGGTGACCCGCCATATGGTCACAGTAATCAACAACGTGACCCGCGACATGGACCAGATCTCGTGCTATGCCGACAACGGCTACGGCACCCCCATGCAGGCTTCCAGGAAAATCAACATCTCGCGTAAGTTGACACACTAGTAATGCCATTTAGTGGACGAGGTAGAAATGAAGAAGTGAAAAGATAATACCTATTTAGAAATATAACATAAGTGCAGTGTGCAAAGTCCCGTAAATTATATATCACATTTTTAGAGCTATACACATTGGTCCTTCGAGCCGCATATACACCACATAAAATGTAACTTTTGCAAGCAATGATAAATAGCCAAACCCAGCATATGCAGTTTGAACACAGATTTATTGGAATAAAATCAAAACCTTTATTGTGTAAGTGTGCATAACAAGTACATAATACAATGTGCCTAATATCTCCGTTTGTCGGTACAAACATAGGCTTCTAAAGACTCATACCTGCGTGATTGTAATCTATCAGTCGGTATAATCTTAGGTATCTGAAAACTCATACAACACAATATCTCCAAGCTCATGGTAAGGAAACTTCTCCCCACAGACGTACCAGCAATCCAAGCATCAGGCATCACGATGGCAGCGGCCGGTGACTCCGTGATCCTGGAGTGCCGCGTGGAGGCCTTACCCAAGCCCACCATCGCTTTCTGGCGCGATCCCAACGGCCGTACCGCTGTCATTAATGGCCCCAACTACACCATACAGCTGCTTGCTGATCCAGAGGTATAGATTAGTTAACGATGGGTTTTTGGGATGAGTAAAGGAAGATACATACTCGTAAATAGCCGGGAAGCTAGCAGAAGGGTCACTGTAACATAAGTGGTTACAGTGGACGAAAACATCACTGATGCATTGCTGGCCGTAAGAGACTGAAGAAAAATGTGTGAAAATATAGAAATTGCAGTTTGTAAAGTAATCGTCATTGGTGTAACAATAATATTAATAGTTACCAATAACGGTAACTTTGGATTTACTGAACTACAATAATATCGATAGATTAATGCAGGATGAGTAACATGTTTTTTTCCGTGAATGATACTAATTATAAATTAAGTCACGTCAATAATTGCGATAAAGTAACAAAACATCCTATGATTATGTGACACAACCTAAACAAAATTGTGTGACTCACAACCAAACACTCTAAAATTGTGTGACACCCAATCAAACACTCTATAATTGTATGACACCCAATCATAACCTCTGCCCCAAAAAATCGTGCAACACCCAACCCAACCCTAACCACCAACAACCACCAGGAACAAACGAAGTACACGATGCGGCTGATCATCAAGAAGATCTCGGAGGCGGACGAGGGCGACTACTACTGCCACGCGGAGAACCCGTTCGGCAAGACGGTGCGGCCCGTGTCCGTGCGCCTGCGGCCCGCCACGCCGCACCACAACGTCACTGAGTGCTGCGATAAGGTACGTCGACACTCCCACAGTCACTGGTGTTTCTTAGGCCGGGTTCAGATGTACGCGCGGCACCGTACGGAAAGATTCACCGCGCGGTACAAGAACAAAGTAAACAGATAGTATCGTTAGCGCTCCGACCCGCGCGCTATAAATATGCCGTCATGTGAACGACGACGCGCGGCTCCGCGCAAAAAAAAACACAAAAACATACACACCTAGACCAAGAAAATAAATTTAAACCCTTTAAAGATTTATTAGCAATTCATTAAAAGTTCAATAATGTTTTATTATAAATACAAATACGAATAGTTTAAAACTTTTACCTCTAAAGCACTAATTCACAACTTTTACTGCAAAACAACACGAACAATAAATTTAAAATTAAAGTTTGTATAGTTGTAGAGCTACATAGAACGAGTACAATCCCTTGCGGCGGGTTTCGTCCTACTGAACCTGTCATAACAATACCCTTTGATAAATAAAGTTAGTACAAGTTACAGAGCTCTCTGACGTGCTGAAACAATGGCCGGCCACCCCTTCACAGCGTTTGAACATCTTGATTGTAATTTTAAGTTCGTTCGTCGAGCTCATTAAATAGAGATAGTTAAGTTAGATTGTGTTATTTAAGGAAAATACTGTTTAAAAAGAGCTATTTGTAAATAGTAATAAAACCACCATTCGTCATTCAAATTATAGTTGTGTTACTTGTGTTATTTTAAAAATAGACTGTTTAAAAACAGCTATTTGTGCATGGGAAAAAATCAATATACAAACTTGCATCCAAACGTAAAATAATGACGTAAGCAATCTTCGTTGCCTCTACGCGTATAACAGCTCCGCCATTCAAATGGGCTCGAGTTAGATTTTGCCGATTATGAGTAACATTTTTTCTAGGTCTAGGTCTAGGTGTGTAGGTCTTGTATTTAAATTTTGTCTATGCCATTCACAACACAGGATACCATAGCAGGAAGTGTGTAGCTTTATACATATAGTATTAATGGTATTATCATGATTTTGTATAGAATAACCCTGTATACATATAGACTTACGCCCGAAATTAATAAATAATCGATCTAATCTAAAACCTTTAGATTGAATATCGCAAATAAATCTGTCACTTTTTTTACAGATTATTAATTTTTAATTAATTTCGATTATTAATTTCACGCGTTAATCGTTTAAGTAGTTAGCACACCTTGGTCATTGTTGTATGATTCAGATGAACGTGTCCTCCACGTGCATCGACGCGTGCAGCCTCAACCTGGACATGGACAACATTATGGACCGGCCCGAGTGCATGCACGACTTCGACAAGCTCATCAAGTGCGCTGCCGACGGATCAGGTATACACACATTACACACGCACTCACATAAGTATTTACTCACATACACATACAGTTTTACATTCATAAACACATGAATGTACAGGATGATTTATAACTTAATATAATGATTTCGGAATTTGGCATAGTCTGATATTCTGTACACCGTCACATTGGTAGTTTATTGTAAACCAAAAAAATCCATACAAAGCTTTCTATATCATTATTATTATACACTAAATACAAAAAATTACATCCAAGAGACTATACACTACACACTAGCCATCCATGAGTCTTTTAAGGCTCACCGCTGGTCATAGGCCTCCCCTAATTGGTACCAATACGACCGGTCCTGGTCCTTCTAAATCCAGCGGTTTCCCGCTGTCTCCTTTAAGTCATCAGTTTATCTAGTCAAGGAACGACCTTTGCTCCTTCTGCCGAGACCCTACACATAATACTAAATATATCCTCCTCTGTCACTACGAAACATTCGTGCCCTATAGATGGCCCATACAGTACTGCCATCACAAAACAAAAAACCCCTTATCCGTTCTCATTATCCACTTCACCTTCTTATCTCTGCAGATCACCGCAGCTCAATACTGCTGTCACAAAATAAATTACCCTGTTACCCATTCTCATCTCATCTCTACAGACCACCGCAGCTGCTGTGCGTCCTGGGGTGTGCCCCGCAACTGCCTGGAGCTGTGCCGCGGCGGGCCGGTGTCGCGAGGCTGCGCGTTGCAGCACGCGCGCCGCGCTCTGGCCTGCTTCCGAGACTCGGGGGCCAGGCTGCCTGGACCACCTCGGAACCTTAAAGCTCATGTCGCGCCCACGCCTAACTCTGTTTTACTCAGGTGAGAGAACATGGTTTTGAAGTTAAATTTGTTTAGCAGTGACGTCAGAGAAAGTTTTGAAGGAAGTAACACGCGACGCGTCGATAGATGGCGTTAGTTGGAAAACTGTTTTCCGATGGAACAAATTGGTTTTTGACTGTCCAGGGTTATATGAAAAAGTTTAACAGTAATTAAAAATCACTCTTTTACAAATATATTTAGAATATTGCACGCTAACTTTCCAATCTATGTGCCCTTGTTTGGAATATAACTTGTATTACTGACAAACACGTTGATGCAGAATGAGGTGTGTATTTACCAATACGATAAAGAACTCAGTCAAGCCTGGACCTTGACTAAAGTATCTATCCTATTCGAAGATTGTCACAGGGCTCCATGGGCGACGCGAAACGGTAGCACTATCAATTCGCTTGCTACTTTTTTTCTATAAAAAAATATGTACTTAACTTCTCATATGAACAGTTTCTTCCACATCTAATCATAAGATAGAATATCTCCATCAGCCGTTTAAGGTCCACTACTGGGCCTACGCCCCCACCCCCTAATCGGCTCACTCCAACTGCACATCCAGCTCAACAACAACATATCCATTGTCCCCAGCTGGGATGCCCCTCTGAAGAACCCGCAAACAGTATACCTGTACCGCGTGTTCTGGCGGGCGTACGGCGCCAAGGTGCCGGAGAAGCTGGACACCAGCGAGACCAGCGTCGTCATCACCGGGCTACGAGATGACGTGAGATACGAATGCGTCGTGAAGGCCGCTAATGATGTTGGTCAGTATAGCGGAGTTTCTTTTGCCATCTCTTTTCCTCCATGACAAAGCACCTTTCCGAAATGGTGGTAGATTAAAAAAAATAAGTGTATGATACTTCTTTACATTAATAAACACTTTTGATGTTTGGACTGAAGCAGTCAGGATATAAGTATTTATTGTCGGAAGCGATTTGATTATGGTTAGTCAATAGAAGCATAAGGACTCAGATAATAACAAGCACTCAGAAGCAGTAGTACTATAAGCGTTTTATTGTCAAAAGCTTTAGAAGCAATAGGACTATAAGCGTTTTATTGACAGAAGTAAAGACTTATCAGTTTTCGGCATCACACAAACATTGCTATTGTTATATGTAGTTCGTGTCTAATTTCCTTTTTTTACCTGATACACCCAGGTACATCATCACTCAGCCAGCCGATAATGTTCACCACCGCGGGGCAGGAGGCGGGCGCGGCGGCGGCGCCGGTGGCCGGCAGCGGAGCCGCCTCGGCGGTTGGCGTGGCCGTGGCCTGCATCCTGGTCGCGGCCATCCTACTCGCTGCTGGGCTTTACTATAGATATAGGAAGGTGAGGATGGAGTGGAGAGAGAGGGAGATGGGTAAAAGGTAGATGTAAATTTAAGTTGTGAGGAGGATGCAAAAAGAAGTTGTTGGAGTTTAGGAGATGTTTTGGGATTATCTGAGGATCTGCTAACTCATGATGGTTATTTAAGAAGAGATTTGTGCCGATCTCGAAGATGTCAAAAATTACCATATACAGTCATGTAGAAACGTTTAAGTAATTTCTGATAACTTCCTATTTCTAAACGTAAATACGATCGGCGTTAAGAATAATTGCTTGTGTAAATGACTAATTCTTATATTTTTACCGTTCACAGAATCTTAGGCTTAAGGCTCAAGGAGGAGTGGCGTTTGAGAACCCGAGCTACCTCAGGGAAACTAATCCTGACACTATTATTAATGTAAGCATTTGTTTTTCATTACCATAAAGCTTCGAATTAAAGTTAAAATTAATTATGAGATTCTCCAATAGAACCATCATGTCTGTCTATAAACAATAAGTAACTGAAAGGATCACAGAAGTATTATTGGAAGAAGGAAGGGAATAATGGCCTTAGGCTAAAAGTATGCTGAGACAGTTGTTGCAGTAAACTGCACCGCATAATATAGCCTACTTTCTGATTTTTTACCAAGTCTTACCCCACAGCTTTTAACTGACTCCACCTGATCTTTCCTAGGGCACCTTACCAAACGGCACAGCCAACGGCGGCAACGGCATCGCTGTCACCAACGGCGTGTCCAACAGCGCGGCGTGGCGGCAGGAGACGCTGCAGAACCCGGGCTCCGCGGGCGCCAGGGAAGTAGACCCCACGTTATACGAGGAGCTGAAGTTAGGGCACGACGGCGCAGGGTTCAAGCGGCTCAAGCCATAGCCCGAGGCCGCGCGCCGCTCCCCGCTGCGCTCCCCGCGGCTGTCCGCGCGGGTGGCGCCGCAGTACTGAGCGACTAGCGCGCGCGCGACGCCTTTTATACCCGCGGCCCCGCGGGGCGCAGTGGCTCCCTCTCAGCTGGACTGTTTGACGGTAGTTCGGAATATTTGTTCGAAGTGATCTTAGTGCTACGTGGAATAAGGAATTTTCTAGATAATTAATGTGTATGTATGTATACGTATTGTAGGATTTTTCATGTGTATGTAATTATGTATACATTGTCGGGTACGTCGTAGTACTTTGTATATTGTGGCGTTATCTTCGTCACCAATTGTAAAAAAAACTTTATTGTATTGTTAAAAAATTATTATTTTTTTCTTCAAGTAAATATTCTGAATTATTTTAACAGGTAATGGCATTACATCACAACTTTTAGTGTCCACCAAATATTATTAGATAGGGTTTAAGTGACGTCATCGAGCGACATGGTTCGGGACAAGCAAGCAATAACGAATCGTGTACATTACGCAGTAGAGTTTAGAGTTCCACACCGGCGCCCGCTCGGACGGACTGTATATATATAAATAAATTAATAAAAATACAATATATTTTCAATACCATACTTAATGTGATTTTAACCAAAAATATATATAGTGACACTGGTGTAAATATACAGATCGCATTGTAAAAATTGTGATTTTTTCAACTTCTTATGAAACTGTAGCGAGTAGTTTCGAACGTTGAGCAGAATTTTAATAAATCTAGATTGTTCTTTAAAAACATGTGCCTTGAACGTTTTATGAATAGGTTATTGTAGCGTTAGTCTTCAGGCGAAATCGTGACTACTTAGTGTAAATAAGAATTCCATAGAATATAAGTTTATGAATGAAAGTGCACTCGGTGAGGAAACTGTGGCCTATGGAGGGCCACCCGAGCGCGGGGCCTTTCACTCTTTAAATATTTTGTTCGTGAAACAAAACAGTACCTCTTTCCAACTTATATTATACCAAGCATAAGCACTAAAATTAATTTTCTAAATATACATGAATTAATGAATGAAGTTACTTTATTCGAAGTATGTTTTTACAAAAAACTTTTCGAACGTCAAACTACGCCACTGCTTCAACAACCCCATTAATTTAAAACCCCTGGTTTCGTTATTGGATTTATAAAATATTTTAGCGGCCACTGTTATATTGAGTTACTAGCTGTTGCTCGCGGCTTCGCTCGCGTTAAGATATTAATTTTCATCCCCTATTTTATCCCCTTGGGAGTGGAATTGATCAAAATCCTTTCTTAGCGGATGCCTACGTCATAACATC
>DWKA01001545.1:0-12209 GCA_018249155.1 Panoquina ocola ocola | reverse complement strand
TCTACAAAGTTTGAACGAAATCTGGCCGTTTAAAGTGGGTCAAAATCGTGCCCAAAGAAGTCGGTTACAAACATACATACAAACATACAGGTGAAGCTAATAAAAAGCGTGTAAAAACTTGGAGGGTGCGACTAAAAGGTCTTTGTTACGTCGTAACAAACATAAATTTAGTGGCCGTCTTTTGCGACAGTCTAACCAAATACATTTTCCCAACAAAAGCAATCAATCTCGACGTCGTCGTCGCTGTGTCTTCGGAAATTATGACCATTGTGTCTTTGCTATAAATCTCAGTTATTACAACGCCATATAATACGCGAAACACGATTGCTATTTGTATGACAACTTGTTTACCGACGTCTATTACGATTCGTAATTAACGTTAACGGGTTGTGTGCCGAGTACTTTCTATGTGTAAAGAGATTATTTTTGCACTTTCGCCCCTAATATTAAATTCATCTTTACAGAGCTACATTCTTGGAAAGATTAAAAGAGCATTAATCGCAGGTACCTTTTGCTTCCTGGATTTTTTACCACTTTGTTGATGTAATAAATATCCATGCTAAATTACAACTTGAAGTAGAGGTTTCTATGCTATGTTGCGAATGGACGGAAATTACGAAACTAGAAAGGTTCCGTTACATTATAGTCAATAACGGGCACAATATCATAAATTAAGAACATTTGAAAGCATTTAAATTAAAAAATACAGAGAGAGAAATTAAAAGCATTTGTGCTTTCCAAATATTTTCATAGAAAACATTGACGATTTCTACCTGTTAATTACAAGTCCTCGGGGGATGTTTTTCTAAAAACGGCCAGTGTAACGCACATTACGCCGAGCTTAGCTACAATTGTTTTACAATATTTATCTAAGGAGCGCTGAAGATAATTCACATTTCAACGCTTACACATCTAATATTTTATTCAGACAGCTCCGCCCCTACCGTTCTTTGTGAAAATCATTAATGAATCAAGCGAACAAAACATGTTTGTACAATTCGTTGGCCGTTTGTACAATTAATGAGCCCTCCTATTCTATTGGACTAACTTCTAAACGACTTTTTACGATGTTAAATGTGACTGTCCCGTGATTCCAATATTGCTTGCACAGCGTAATCTTGTGTATAAATTGAAAAAGATAAAAGATGAAAACAAGATGTAAAAGTTCATATACATAATTATATTTGTTTAGGCGGTAATAACAGTTCTTTCTTAAAACAAAGCGCCATGAAGATTATTTCCTATTATGAAATGAATGACGTAAGATGAAAATGTATTATGTTCCAAATATATCATATCGCGTTGGCTCTGAGTCATTGCCAAACTCACAAGTATGAGCCGTGGGCCCAATACTGAAGCTCTGGCCAATGTTACCTAGAGAGGGTAATTCTGCAATTCACTTCATAATGTTACTACCCGAAAGTATGGTATCGTTCGATTTTCAAAATTTGTATTTATTTTAAATTTTAATATGAATTGACTGCAGGTCTAATAAGTTATTTAAGTAAATAATTGGTTGTGTTGTGTCAAACTTCGTACCGAAAGGTACAGTCCAAGTCAACCTCTTTTTCTCAAAATGTAAATAACTATAATGAACAACTAAAGCAATAACTTTGTTAACTTCTTTCGGAAGTTGATGAACCAAAGCCTAAAGCGGTTCTGTATCTACCGATACAGAAGTTATAGAACTGCCCAGCTTAAATTCGCCAATATTTTTTAGAAGCTCATATTTCTGTTCTATTCAGTTATATGCTCGATGGGGGGTATGGACAATATAAATAAGACATCACTATAAAGTATAAACACCCACGACCCTAGAAGAACTAATAATGCTTCGAAAGGTCTCTACCAATTAAGCTACTTGGTTGCTAGACCAGGTGCACCAATGGTGACCACTTTAGGCATTAGTTTATCGACCATTAGGCACATGCCTAATTGACTCCCAAATCTATTGGCTATCTATAACTAGAGTTGTCAGGACAGATGTTTGGTTAAACCATGACGCACGTCATATGGTGCGCGTTCGTCATCGTCGTAAACGTGAAATGAGCAATGATTTCATAGAGAAGGATCGGTATTCGGAGATTCTACATAAAATGGTGAACATGCAAACAAAATGTTACGCCATCTGTTATAATGATTATGAACTACGTGATAGCAGTCACGAGCTGTATTTCCCGCAGATTTGCTTGCATCTGAATTTTACAATCATTAGATTTCAATTAAACAAGTTCTTACTTAAAATATGACGTAGGTATCTTCATATTATCAACTTTTAATCAATACTTCACCCCATCAGGGGATGGATTTTCAAACTATTTTAATGCAGTAAAGTTGTATTTTTTCATTAATTTCTTAGTGCTAATTTACGTCATCTAAGGAAGAGGTTCTTTAGGCGTAAAACTTCATACTTCTAGGCCCATCAAATAGTAAAGTTAATGAGTTCTATCTTTGTTAATTGATAAACGAAAACAAGCTTATAAACATATAACAGCACAACAGCTTAACAGATGATACAATAATGTGTTAACCACTTATATCGCAAACACTACCACGCACTTTTAATAAGGGTATATTAGCACAAAATAGAACAGGTATATTTCGTGCTATTAGGCTGTGATCACATTGGTTAATATACCAATTTGAATTTCGAGTGTCACAAAGACAGTGATTATCTTCACGTACAAATTATAAGTAAATCAATTGAAATAAGGTAATTTCCTCTCGTGTCGCCATCGATAATTTCGTTGGGCCGAGAATTGACCAGGCCTCTTGTTTCATGCTGATATCCTCACGACAGCTGTTCGAAGATACTTCAAGAGGGTATTCAGATTGATACCGTTTAACATTGACGAAGGTATGACATACTATTACATCACTCATGCTGCTCATTTATTCTAATAATAAAACAGTTACGTGGTCGAATGTATGGATTAAATATTAATGTGCATTTTGAATTTAAATAGCCTTTGTTATTGATGTAAAGGACACCGTGTGCATGGACTAGATAATCAACATTTCACATACTTAGTTTCATCTGTTTTGAAAGCCGTCGTTGAATGTAGACGATGAAAGAAGGTCTTTAATGTAAATAGTCAACAAGTGACCAGGAGAGCCAAATTGGAAGTTGACACTGCATGAAAATCGGTACTACAACCTGCGTACCTGATGTACGTACATATTTCCGGCCAAGATAAAAAAGAGAAGGAAAAATAAAAACCTGAGAAAAAAAAGAGTGAAGGAAAGATAGGGGCAGTTAAAAAAGAAGAAGACAGCTGTTGTTATCCCGGAAAGTTTTCAAAAAGTTGATAATAGGTATGTACTACTTTGGTAGTATAGGATTAGGATCAGTATTGTGTACTGCATTAATACAGCCAAATTAATAGGTGGCTTCCTATTGCCTGTTGCCTCCTATGATATGTTGGTCTGCCGGTGTGGAAATGGAGTTAATATCAAAATACTAGCTCAGAGTATCTGCGCAGAAGCTGACCCAATATGGCCAAAACAATAGTGAAAGTGACCTTGGTTAATCACCAACTGGGCTACAGGTTTGACTTCTGCTGAGAACAAACGTGTGATCCTTTCTCTTGTCTGAAACCAGATACTGCCCAAAATAATAGCTTCTATACTTTCAGGATTTTTATTACCTATGTGGGCTATGTTTCGTAAAGGAGTACGTAAACGTTTTGAGACGTCACCATCTCAAATCTCCTTAAACATTGATCACCATCGGTCATTCGATGAAATAAATAACGCGTCGCCGGTGGAGCATTGCGCAATCTAAAATTCCATGCATAGCGGCAAGTCAGCCGTAAATCCATGAGCGTGACAGGATCCCGTGAAATACGTTCGGAGCTGTAAGTCTGAGCTCAGCGTTTAGTTATCGGTCGTGCGCTGAAAGTTTTGCGATAGTCGTGTAGAAGGAAAATCTGAATGACGTTCGACTTAAGGAAGCCGGTGTAAAATTACTAGGAGGATTTCTTGCGCCATTCCACTTCTTCTCTGTGACAAAGCACCTTTCCGAAATGGTGGTTGAATAAAAATAAGACGTGCATGAGTATATCATCGATAGGTACCAACATGATTAAACGAATTTGGATTTGAATTATGAGAATAAATCGTACACACATTAATATAACATACTGAATTACTTATACTCCTGCGTAAGAAGAATTGTCTAAGTATAGATACTTGATTTCAAATAAAGTGGCTACCTGTTCCGATCTGTGAATTGACCCTAAAATGGGAAAATGTTTGGGAAGACCGAGGATTGACCAAAACTATGTCGTTACCCACATTCTACAGTATTGTGTGACATCATATCATTATGATAATAGGCTATTTACACACTAAACAACGTTCAGAAATAGATTATGGACGTTCGCAGCACCAAATGAAATTTAATTGCCCATTATTTTGGTGATAATTTTTTATGATTCGCTAAGTTTTGGCACCGATTTTATGCGTATAAAATAAAATGTTTTTGAATAGAGTAATTCCGTAAATATTATTTACTTCAAAGTAGGTAGTACGATTTTTTTTTAATAGAGCGTTTATGAAGTGGATTTGTGGGAACCGATATTATGACACGAAATTTTAAAGTTTTAAGGTAGGAAACTAGCAGTTGACCTCGACTTCCCATGGGTAGAATTATGACCAAGTAAAAAAATTCTTGATGAAAGATTTGAATAGACATTGAACTGGATTTCCGGATTAAATCTCCGCACGAATTGTACCATAATGACGTTTCCGTCAAAAAAAGACGAACTTTCCCATTCACAAAAATAATATGAATAAGTATTTATCGAGCATTTTTATAGCAGGAAAATAAAAGTGTCTTCAGAAATAAATTACTGATCCCCATTACATTATCATTCTTAGTTTATGATTAAATTTCAAGTTCCCATAAATTAGCTAATACAGTCTCAATCAGCGCTGCGATGCTTGGACAAACTAGTTTGATATGAAACTGGATTGTAAAACAGTAGCGGTTCAGAAAGCCGTGCCACTGTTTTTTGCTCAGATAAAGTTAGACATTATGTTTTATTTGCATGAACTGTGTATAATTAGTATGAGAGTGGCCTGCTACCGGTAGAGATTGCAGACTCGGTTTTAAATGACAAATTTGTAAAGATAGATGCATAATTAGATTCTGACGTTGCATGATAAGCGGAATTAGAGTCCTGTACGGATATTAGAGGCTTTAAGGTATACTTAACGATACGACAAGCAGTAATGGGCGCTCGGCTGGTGGTACAAGTTGATTGATTGGGTTGCCGTAACTATGACTTTTTGAATTGCGTGTATTTAGTCATGGACGAGGAAAAATGTGGATTCAGCTTGCTATACACGTATTAAGATCGGTGTATTCGAGTCGGCAGTATTTGTTACATAAATATAATCGGATCAAGCCTATTGGTAAAGTTTCGGTAGTCAAGATTAAAAAAATCGGTAAGTAGTATACCTACCTATGTTGTATTAAGGTTGGCCCGGTACATTTCGGTTGGTGTAGCTTTTTCTGTAAATTAATTATATATGAACGCATTATTATATTTTGTTAAGCATTATAATTAAACAACAAGAACATTGTAAAAAACTTATTTTTCATATACAATACATACTCGTCCTTGCGATATAATCTGGAGCAGATATATCTGTGAAAACAAATTACACATGCGGCTATTCATTTACTTCCTGACTACACCCGAAGTTATATAACATAGACGATTTCTTTATGATCAAGTCTAGTAATGAAGCTATCAAACTATGAAAGCCTAAAATAGGTCAAGAACCTTTAATTTTCAGTGACTAACACAACTATCGGATTTTCTCTCGTAATTACAATATGTAATTAAATATTATCCCTTAGTTTTTAATAACACCTAAATTTATATGACGACAAATTAGTTAAAACATTATAGATATTAAATTCGGCAAATAAACTTAGGTAGGCACTCCAATGCATAACACGAACTCATTTACATGCATCTTAAGTTTGTTATTTGATAAGATAAAAGAACAATTAAATTATTGATAACGCTTTAAATATGGCACAAGATTCATTTGAACAACGATTTTTGGCTATTAATTTATACATTCACGAAAGATTTAAACTAAGGTAGGTATGTGAATTATTATGACTATAATATTATTATTGTGACTATTTTTCTAACCGTACTTTCAATACGTAGGCGCATAGCAGCTAGTTAGCAAGTTCGAATGAAAAGCGTGATTGGCTTTGTCTATTTTACATTATAAAGACATGAATGCGTAGGCCTACTTTTACACTTTCGTGATACATTTTATTTATTTATTTTATTTTATTACACACCAACAGCTTTACACACAGTTCTTATCATAAGTTTCGTACTAAATATACAAGTAATATAGGTACATGTGTGCTAGCCAATTAATTATAGGCGTGAACAGCATTAATTATACATTTTTATATTGTGAAAACAAGATAAGCTATCTAATATTATAATGGATCACAGATATTTCTTAAATTGTAATAATTTGATATGATGGAAAACCCAGAGTACCTACCTACCTATTATTATTTTGTTACGAAGTAAATGACAATGTTATGTCTTATCAATTATGTTCTTGCCGATTAATTAATGAGCGATATTAAGTAATAATGTTTCACATCCTAAAGCTGTAAACCTGCATCTACAATAAACATTTCAATTTATAAAGACGCCGAGTGTATTGCTGTGATCTATAAATAGAGCTAACGTCAAATCCATTTTGTTGAAGAATATCGAATAAAGATCGCGTAGGTACGAAATGATTTATTTGAGTAATTATGTGAATAGCATCGGATAGGAATGTTAAGTAACACCGCATGCGTTCGCGGATGATTCAGTTCAGTTGATTATATTCGGTCAATGCGCTAACTCTTGGCGCCTGAAGTATTCGCGTCTTGTTAGGATGTTTGAAAAATTATACATGGTTGAAATGTACTTGGCTTCAGTTCAGTCGACTACCGGCTATGGTCTCTCCGCATTGCGTAGCGATTGCTATCTAACGATAACAACAGGGGTCGACGCCTTTACGTGCCCTTCGAAGCACGAAAACGCTCAAGAATTGTTTTTTAGAAATGTACCTACTATTAAGTAAGAAATATATCAGTACTAAAGGTTTTGGTTCAGATCGGTTACATATTCTGAATATACCCTCTCGGTTCGAAGCATAACGCAGAGACGCTTAATTATTTATTAAAGAGAGTCGTAATTTAGCAAGACTCCTACTAGGAGTTGATTTTTTAATATAACATAAAAAAATGTTTGTAAAAAAATGTAATGTAAAAAAATTATGTTATATTAAATCTCGATGTTGCTAAAATATGAACATTCATTTACCTATTTGCCTTTTACTAATTTTATTAACACCGAATCGTCAATGACAAATGTGTGGAACGAGTCTTTTCAGCGCAAAACTACGCTTCATCCCACGCGAAACGTTTTTTAAACGTATGTAAACGACAAAATTTGGTACTTATTAAGATTCGAACTGCCAAAATAATTTTCGGAATATTTATTTTAAATAATTGTCACATAGACATTTCTTTTAAATAGGTTATCATCATCACAACCCATAATTGACCCACTGCTGGCCTCGGGTCTCGAACAGGCCATAGGTCCACTGCGCTGAACAAGTGTGGATTGGTAAATTTCACACACCTTTGAGAACATTAGGGAGAACTCTCAGGTGTGCAAGTTTCCTCACGATATTTTTCTTCACCGAAGCAAGTGATAGTTTACTGGAAATACGCTAACTTCATAGAAAATTAAATTATATGTACGAGTACGTGCGGGATTTGAACGCAGGACCTCGTGAGACCTACTTTCAAACCACTTAGCTACCACTGCTCAATTAAACAGATACTGCTTCAAAAATACAAAGTTATGTTTGCTTTGATAACAAAAACAATTTGTTCGGCTTTATGTTGTTGTTCCTCACAGCTGATTATCATAAAGAGAAAGACAACATGCATTAATGTAATGCTGTTGTTCAGTGTGACAAGTGATTGAGTGAATGCCCGTACTTCAGTCATTGTTGGTGAAGAAAAATGCGGCATTGTAAGCGAAGCCAGGGACCGTGAATTGAGATAAGCATTGAACAAATTTGTTCTTGGAGCAGCGTGTAAATTTGGTTAAATTCGTTAGGCTATTTCTGACCAAGGTCTCGGGTTCAACGCGCCGAATAGGGCGACATGCGAACAGTTAATGATGGTGTTACGCTAGATGAGATGCCAGTGAAATAATCAGTGTTAAGAACTTTGTTGATATGTTTTAAAAATATCTCCATTCATTTTGAAAATTAAGTGTGCAAAACAAAAAACTAATAATATAGAAGGCTAATATTAGAGGGAGAAATACTGATACAGCAAAAGCATCTGAAATGAAATAGAAAAATATAAAGGTTAATAAATAGGTATACCTACTTACCGTATAAAAATGTAAATGATCATAAGAAAAGAAATTTTGATAAGCAATATATTTGCAACTTGAATATTATAATCAAATCAAATCCTGATTCCGTAGATGTTTAAAAACAGAAAAGTATGGTGTAATTTTAAACCGAGATAGTACTAGCGACATACGGCGACAGTAGACAAGGATTTAATGTAAAAGAGGAAAAATGAAAGACATCTGTAGGAAATGGTACCGAGAGAACGCGAAGAGTAATCGTCGATCCAGAAGAGAAATTTAAAACGTTCAACTTAAAGGACTTTAAAATTATGTCACTATGAAAAAAAGAAGTGAAAAAGGAAGACATATGAGAAATAAAATCATGAGTACCTTATGTTACTATACGTAATTACTATCCGTAATTATTATATCACATAAGGATTGAGCTTTTGAATGATGGTATGATTTAAGTATGTAAGTCTACTAGAAAATATTCTATTCTTCTCTGAATACTCATATTACTCCACTCTAAATAGGATTATTACTCATAAGAAATATTCAGATAGCTACCGTACATAGAAAGTTAAAGTTTATAACACCAAAGACACTTTGTCTTTTTTTATTGGTATTCATACTATAAGCTAAGTTTGTTCGTCTATATTTTAGGTCATCGGGCTTCCAAATAAGGTTGCAATTTCTACTTTCTAGTGTAGTAATACCTATAGGTACATGACAAAAAATATGGTATTCGATTTATAATATTAAAATATTCTTTTTTTTTCTCATAAATCTGACAGCCCTGTGTGCGTCACTCCACGCATATTGTTGTAACAGAAAATGATTTACGAGGGAGCCATCTGACAGTTTGTTGACCCTTTTTGGGAAATCTTTGCTTTGTGATACCGCGTGATCGCTACGCAATAGCGTTCCGAACTCAATAAACTTAATGAGCCATTCAGAACAATATGGACTTGTCCGACCACGTTTATAGACTCAAAGTGGAGTTACTAATAAGAATATTTTACTTACAGCATTATTAATTAAGTACTTGAATAGCTTTCTTAAAGTCATAAACGTTATGTCACGAATACTATACCTATCTGTTTTTTAACACAAAGTAAACAAGGCTTTAAACAATTTCTTTAGATAGGTGTGAATAAATTTGAAATGCTAATCTACGATCTCAAAGTAGGTATTTCAATTTTATTAAAACGTTAAGTTATCGACATCAGTGCCCAAGCAAAAGTTGCATAATCATAGCATTTTTATTCTAACATCATAAAAGCTACGATTCGAATAGAAGGGATACATTTGGACACAATTACAAAGAGGAAGACTTTCCTATATATCGCACGCGAGCTTATTGCCGAGTAAACAAATAATTTTGAGCTTTAATGACACTATATTAAAGACGGCGGGGTGACTTGTAACGTCAGGAATCTCGGCAATGAACTCGCGCGCGAACTAATAGGTACCTAACGGGCATATCCTTTAGCATACAATTTTAATCCCGGTAACATAAATGCGAAGATACAAAACAAACAATTCAACTGTGATTCCAGCAAGCGGCGCCTATTCTTCAATAAATATCTTGTGTAGTTTAAAACATGAAATTGACTAATATTAGTAAATCAATAAGAGCTCCGCGGCGCCGGCTGTCTTGTACTCGGACGTGAGAATTTTTAATTCAAACAAGCTATGTACCTATAATTCAGATTCGTGTAAATATTTTTCACTAACATCGTACTCATACTGAAACAAAATTTCACGTGAACGAATTCTGACAGTGGAATGCAGTCAGTAAACATCCTTATCGCTGTTGTAATTGCATATTGTTTCGCTAAAATATTCGCAAAATCAAACAATTTCGCTATCTAACGTAAACGAAAGCGTCCTTGATAGTACATCGCACTGTATTGTTATTATTAGAACCCCGTTTGATGTTAGATGCGACATTGAATTTACTGTAAACATTCAACGGCGATTCTGAATTAACACCGTGTAGCAAATATTTGTATGTTTCAATATTAGTATAACCTTTTTGTAAGCGAATCCTCGTGGCTGTAACGATCTTTGTATAATTCCATGTAAGCGAAACTGTTGAATAGCGTTGGCTAAGTAGTAATTTAGTTTAAACTCAACTAGATAATGTCTTGACTATAAACTTTGTTAGACTTTAAGTTTTTGGCAACTTCTCATTTTTTTTTTTCACTTTCAAGACATTTTTTCTTTCCGAATCAGTCCCTTTTTTCTTTATAATTTTATTCTTCTCTAGTTTATCAGTCAACTTTTGCTTTAAACTGGAACCTTAAAAACGGCAACAGTAAATAAAAAAATCTGAATACAGTTATTAAACATCTATCTGTCAAATTAGTTTACCCATCTAGAATTGATATCAAGCACGATACCTCTTGCTTCGCTTGTTCACTCCATCTAAACTCGCTCATCGAGGTAAGAACAATCCCCCATTTTACACAAAATACTAACAAATAAACATTCCTCAGCTGTTTAGTTTAAAAGTTATTTAAGATACATCAAATAAAGTATTCGAATCTCTTTAAAACATCCATACTTAACTAAAGAGCAACTTTCAAAACTAAATCTACAACAGTATTAAACGCCTAAAAACGCATGTAATTCTCCACGCATGGAGTACATACTTACTCGTAAATATAAGTACTCGTGCGTAAAGATGTGTAACAACTGTACATTATTTATGTTAACAATACTTTCGCAATGGCACTTAACCGTGCATATCAATGGTGTACGAAGGGCATTTACTCGCTGTTCGCCCTCACAGTTCTATCTAAGAGTATCATGGGTTATAAGTGAACCCTTGTACCTACTGACATCCCCGTATTATCTATATATATAAAAGTGAAAGGTCACTCACTCACTCATCACGAAATCTCAGAAACTATAAGTACTAGGAGTTTCAAATTTTGCATGCAGGTTCTTTTAGGGACGTTAATGCTCACTAAGACGGGATTTTATGATATTCAACCCCTAAGGGGGTTAAATTGGGGTTGTAAGTATTTCTGTACATCCTATATTTTTCCCGAAGCGAAGCGAGGGCGGGCAGCTAGTTCCATATAATAATTATGTGGATAATATATTATCCCAATATTATTGTCCATTTAATTTCATCTTATATTAACTTTTAACTCTACCAAATCTCTTTTACATTCGCCTTGTTACCTGTTCTTGTAGAACTGTATAGATTTTCCCTTAATACTTTAATACATAGATTTGTTAACGAGTGTTGAATTTAATTAATGTTTCAAATTTCAACTAATGTTTTAAGTACTTTATTACCATTATCATAAAGTTCTTATTTCATTCCGTAAGAGGTCGGTAGCGTTACATTGAAGACGACATGTTCAAAATTAATTTAATTGTTGAAACCGACGCACGTATTATGCAGGTACTAAAACTTGGATTGCGTAAATGAAAATGTGTGAGGAAGGGCCCAATAACATAATAAATAGTAGCACATTAAACAACAGTTAAAATACTGAGGTTAACTGGCTCGTCTTTACTGAACAACAAAGTATCACAAGTTCTTTTAGAATTTGCCCAATCTCGCGGGATTTCCGTGATAAAAACTATCCTATGTGTTAATATAAGTTACCCTCCATGTGTCTGTCAAATTTCCTGAAAATTGCTTCGGCAGTTTTTGCGTGAAAGAGTAACAAACAAACATACAAACTTTCGAATCTATCTATATATATAAAAGCGAAAGGTCACTCACTCACTCATCACGAAATCTCAGAAAGTACAAGTGCTAGGAGT